>PVIU01002821.1:0-160703 GCA_004026605.1 Ondatra zibethicus
TCTAATAAATGTTTAACTCTGCATAGTGCGCCTACCCGGCTCTCTTTGGTCCGTCTGTACCGCCGCACAGCCCATATGGGGACCCGGAGACTAGTCGCGTGGCCGCCCGCCCGCCACAGAGACCGCGTGGTCTGGGGACCTGCAGCAAGCTGCAGCAAGCTGCTGGGTCCCCCCTTCTTTTAAAAAAACACAACACTATGTAGAACTTGAAAATAATCATCTTAATGGACAGGAGACAATGACAAGGTATTTTTCACTTCTAACAGGTCTTTCATATACACTGACATCAGCTGGCCGTCCTGGAGCTTGCTCTGTAGACCAAGCTGGCCCTGAACTCAGAGATCTGCCTGCCTCTACTTCCCAAGTGCTGGGATTAACAGCGTGGGCTACCACTGTCTGACTTAAAGGTGTTGTTTTTGTTTATTTTGCACAACTTTTACTATTTTAAACATTGAATAGCTTTAGAAGATTTTTGCGCAAATGTGAATCTTTGTAAAGTGCATTCTTTTTATTCTAAAAAATCGCATTTTCAAAGAACGAATTTACAAAAAAAAATTATAGAACTTCCTTATAGGAAACAAGTACAAGGCTTACATTTAGGAAAAATCATAACATAGTATAATGCCTCATTATATAAAACTAAAACAGATGAGCAGCTCTTGAGCACATAGAACCATTTCTTTGACTGACATTAAATCCACGTTAAGAAGAATTCCCAGTAAGAATTGTGTGTACTTCTGGAAGCGTACTTTTTGCATTTGGGGCTGTAAAGATCTGACAAAAACAGGAGTTTAGTTTGTTCTGGAGCTGAGAATATAACAATTCGGAGAAGGATCTGTCACGTGTATCTCGGCACCGCCGTGTGAGTTCACTCAGGTCCGCGAAATGATTGAGAGACACTTGAGAATGAGCTTAGCCTCTGGCTGCAGGGGGCTCAGCCTCGGTGAACTGAAGCACTGTCCCTCTCGGCATTTTTATCTTTCCCTATGTTTACACTTTAGATAGCAGATTTCCATATCTCAAAACAAATGGAATGAATAAAGTTTCCGAAAATACAATGCCAAGTGCAAATGCCTGATTTATGAGGTACCGCGGTTTTCTGGGTTCCCTCTAAAGCAAGTTTTGCATATGCGTTGTATCCATGGGAAACTCTCAGACAACGTTTACATGGGGCAACAAAAGGTATCTGTAAGACAAAGGATGGATTGGGGGCTGAGTTCTGACTCCAGGGACGGGGAGGGTTACTTGCTAACACTCTGGCACCAGGCCGGCATGAATTTCTGCCACATGGATCTTTACCACACCGAGAATGACTGCTTTATCAGTGCGTGCTGCCCCGGACAGCTGTGAGCTTCGGCAGGATTCTTGTTCCACCAGAACCTTGTCTCATCTTCAAGGACGTTCCCAAGTAAAGTTCAAAATTCAAATCATGAAATTCTCTCTCAAATCCAGCCAGGAGACTGAATCTGTGTGGTAATTCCAGATGGGAAGTAAGGAGAGTGAGAAGGAAAGGGATGCAGATGCGTCTGGTAGCCTCCCAAGACTGTCTATAGGAAGGATGTGAATGTACCCTCCATTGTCCCTAGTAGGCAAATTGCAGATGCTACTCAGTTGCTGTTGCCATGGTTTCCTTTTTGGGTTCCAGCTCTGGTAATGTCAGGGTTCCCTACCCCTGAGTCAGACACCTACCAATTTCTGTGCCAGTTCCAATGTCTGAAACTACAAATAACTCACAAATCAAACTGGCTTCAGTGGGAACACGTCGTGGTACCCAGATGCAAGCTGCTGAGGGTTAGTTGAGTCTTCAGTTCAAGTGTAAAAGGATTGGATCCCAGGATCTTTCTGTCTTTTGATCTCTCTAGGCACACATGGGTTGAGTCCTGCATGTCCTACAAACCACAGCTATCTCATGAGGTAAGAAGATGTTTCCAGACAGCTACAAGGATTTCATTCCGCTTTTTGTTTGTTTCAAAGAACAGAATAAGGATATGTGCAAGTTTCTAAACAAATCAACGATGATGTGGGGGAGGGACTATAAATCCGACTCGGACAAATCGAGTTCATTTCTTGAGGGTGACATTAATTCTTCAAGTATTGTCTGAGCCCGTCCGTGGGTGATGCTCATAAGGCAGTGGGGACCTGCACTGGTGTCAGTGTGTCCTGGCCCTTTCTTCTCGCTGACATGCTTAGCACCCATAATATAAACTTGGGAAATGTTCATCATGGTAATTGTCATTGCACACAGTCGCATGCCCCAGGCCATTTTACTTACAGGAAAACATAACTGTCAAGGATCACTTCCTGTGGATGTTTATCTCCTGTTGCTCTGGCAAATCAAGTCATGTGATAAGATAGCACAGAACTGTCGAGAAATGCCAACCTGCATTATGATATGTAATGGTGTTAGTCAGATCCTCAACCTATATTCTAAGCATTATTTTTTCCATGTGTTTTATCACGTTCTTTCTTTTATTTTTAAAAACACATTAGCCATGCATTATAATAAAGGTTCAGTGTAGTCAATGTAAGTATGGTGCGTGGAAGCATGCAAGAGGAAGGCCAGAAAATGCCATCCAAATTAAAATGTGGCCAAACAACAGTCTAAGACTACATGGCAATTTCTAGAACACTCCTCCTCCCCTTCACCCCAAAGGCCAAACTGAGTTGAGATTATCAAAATGATTTTAGTCCTTATTTCAGAAATCCCATTTTCAAGTTTAAGAGCAAAATTCTTATTTTCCTCAAATTAATCTCTAACATTTAAAACAAGAGATATGTGGCTTGGAACATTTAGGAGTGAACCTCCTTACTTCCTAAAGGGTGGCCTATGAATCTGTTCAACAATAAAATACCATTTGGCATTCATAATGAATCTATCAGGCTAGTTATTTCTAATGTCTTAAAGGAGGGAGCAATTGATAACAAAAATGATAATGAATATGGTACATACACACACAGTGCAGTATCAGTACAGCCCTCTCTATGCCTGGGTAAGGGAAGCAGGAAAGGAATAGAAACTCCAGGATGCCATGCATGGCTGTAAGGCTGGTTGGTGAATGAGTCAGGTGTCCGTTTTCATTCTTTCACTAGGTAAACATTTTCTGAACAGTCTGAACATGTTAAGTCCTGGTGTGAGTTCTGGGAATAAGTGGTAATCACCATGTGTGGAAAAGTTCTCTGTCATCTCATGGAGTCTAGAATCTTCTGAGGGAGCGACACACCTAAAACATGCTGATTAGAGTTCAGAGGAAAGTTAGACATAAAGGAAATGGGGGGAGGCGTGTGTGTCCATATGTGTATGTGTTTTATGTATATGACACACAGTCAATTTTAAAGGAAGATCTCACTGAGAATGACCTTTGAGTAGCATTTGAATTGCTGAAGAATAAGACATGCCAACACCTGTTTCCAGAATGGGCTTCCTGGAGTGCTTGGGCAAGGAGCTCCATGCCCATGCTGCTGGGCAGACTGCCGGGAGGCAGAAAGATTCCAGAGAGCCTGAAAAGCAATGGTGGCTTATTTCAGTTTAGGAAATGTAAAAGTAGATCTGCTGTCCTGGCCTATCACTTGGGTGCCCTGTCCCTTTAAGAGACAAGCCCTGCTCACTCCCAATCTCCCCTCTTCTCTCCAAGGCAAGTGGATCTCCTGCCTTCTCTCTTCTCTCTGTCTGTCCTTCTGAAGAGGCAGATTCTGCCTCTCTCCTTTCTCCCCTTCCTCCCTTCTTTCTTCTCCCCTCTCTCTTTTATCTCCTTCTCTGTCCCTTTCCTTCTCTCTTCCTTTCTCTCCTTCCCCTCCATAACCCACTAAATAAACTCTATACCCAATTTTTCTCCATGGCCTATCTATCTGTCTCCTGCCTGCCAGGGGACCCACCGCCCCTCATGGGTCACCTGTGCCATGAATGATAACAGGAAAGACTTAGCTGTTGAAGGCATGTGGCCAGTGATAGGGTGTGGGATAGGTTAGTAGAAAGAGAACTATTTCTAAATCTATTTTGAAAACCCAATTGAACCAATATGAAAAAATGAAAGGGTGTCATAGTTTCTTTTGGGTGACCTGCTGTTACAACTGTAACTGAAGGAGTCTGAAAAACGAAGAATTAATATTTTGGGACAGGAAAGGAATGTTGGACTGAGGTTACCTGGCCTGTATCCTAGCAGCTAACAAGGCTTCAGCCAAGTGTCTCTGAATAATGTCTTTACACAGCTCAAGCTTTATTGGCAAATGGCATTGGCTAGAGGAGTGCCAAGCACCCCCCAGTGCTCTGTAAATAAAGTTTTATGCGAACGAATGACAATCCAGTTGTTTGAGTATTATCTCTGGCTATTTTTGCATGGCAGCAGCCAAGGTTATTCAGAGATTGGCTAGCAGAGAGGATGTTTGCTGACTCTTGGCCTAGGACTGCAATGAAGAGTGTAACTAGGTGGAGTATGAGAGAATCTGGAGTTAATCTCTTTGTAGCCAGATTAAGTAGGTCAGAGCAGGCAGCTAGACTGAAGTGAAGAGGAAACGCCTGTGGCCCTGCATCCTGAGGATTCCCAGGAGAACACACTCCTTCCTTTACTACATCAATGGAGAAAAGGCCAGATCGTAAACACACATTTCCTCCGTTTGCTATACTAGTCATTCATTTATTGATTGGTTTGTGTGTTCACTTGCTCTTTCAATCTTAACTCATTTCTGTATGAGCATAAGCTTAAAAACATGTTTGAAAGGCATATTGAAATGTGAAGAGCACAATTATTGCAGATTTTACTACTTTTATTTGAATTTTCTCATTTTTATTAAAGTGAATAAAATTACACAGAAAAGTAAGAAAAAAGACATATAAATGAACATATACCCTTTGTTCTTGGATCTCACCCTTGGTTAGATCTGTGAAAGGCTCAAAGCCACGATGGAAGTGTCCAAAGATGCAAAGATGTAGGTCATCCAGAGATTAATATCGGGTGTTTGATTGCTTTGGTCTGTTTGAGGGACTGTGCATACTCTTCATGAAGTGAGTGAAGGATGGAAAGAAGGTGGGGGCAGCAAAGATAACTTTCACAGCACTGCCTTCCACACTTCTAAATATCCCTAGGGCTCAGTGGGAGATCACTAGAGTCTTAAGTACCCCCAGGCTCCCTAGGGACAGCTGGAATCATTTGCCATATTGTTCAGTTCTTCTCTTTTCAGGTCTCTCAAGTCTCCGCTTAAAATTAAGCTCTGGATAATACCTTAAACTTTTATTTATTAAACTGAATTCCTATTTGCATTGGTGTAATCCATCTAAGTAAGAGGGCATCCTTTACTGCATATAAAGAAACAAAGAGAACTTGTACAAAACTTCAAGAAAAAACAAACAAAATGAGAATATTTTTCTTTGACCTACTGACGTCAGCAATGAGCAATTGTGAGTAAATAGCCCCTTCCTTCTGACTCAAGCATTTATTTTCTGGAACCAGCAGGAAGCCAGCTTCCAAGTTCCTGTTTCTACATGATTAGGGAACTAAAGGGAGGTGGATGAAGCCAGGAGTGATGGGGGATGTGAGCAAGTGACAAGGAAGCAAAAGATTTGCCCAGGCCCACTGGTATGGGAGGTCCTTCTGTCTATGTGTTGCTTTCATTGGTTAATGAATAAAGAAACTGCCTTGGCCTGTTGATAGGGCAGAATTTAGGTAGCTGGAGAAGATAGAACTGAATGTTGGGAGAAGGAAAGAGTCAGGGAGAAGCCATGAATCCTCTGCCTGAGACAGACGTTGGTTAGAATCTTTGCCAGTAAGCCACTGCCACGTGGCAATATACAAATTAATAGAAATGGGTCAAATTAATATAAGAGTTAGCCAATAAGAAACTAGAGCTAATGGGCTAAGCAGTGGTTTAATTAATACAGTTTCTGTGTAGTTATTTCAGGGATAAGCTAGCCAGGTGACTGGGATGAACAAGCGGGTCCTCTTCCTCCAGCCCACAAAAGAAATAAGAATTTAAAACAACTATGAAAAGTAGATGAGCAGTGCTCTGATTTCTGTTGGCTAAAACCAAGGTGGAATGGCAGCTCCCAGCTATCCACCATCACCAAGGTGGAATGGCAGCTCCCAACTACCTACTATCACCTCTAAGGGTCTGGTTTTATTAATACAGTAATTTATAATAATGTTGGTTCTTTATTTTCTTCATTCAGTAATTCTGTATTCTAGGGAGGCAGGTCGTTCTTTCAGAGTCTAGTGTAGAATTCAGAAGACAGAAGCAATCATTCTCACCATCGAAATCTACTGTTGTCAAAGGTGTCTGTCAGGGAAGTGGTGAATCCTTGTAAAGTGCAAGGTTCTTAAACCCGAAGAATAAATTCCAAAACTGAATTTCTAACACTGCTTTGGCCAACTCCATATTGGCTGTGCTATTCATAATTACATCTTTGTTGATTCAAAGACCTTTTGGTTTAGATCAGAGGCTTGTTTCTTTATACAAAAGGGATGTTCTCAATTGCAGATTGCTCATGATGATGATTTCTACTTGGGGTTCCCAGGATGTTCTAAACGAAGCAGAACTAACAGATGTTCTGGTTAATATTTTCTCTGAAAAGACCCTGAAGGAATAAGTTTCACTAAGGTTTACCTATGCGCTTCAAAATTTGCTTGTGTCAAAATTAACATTGAGATTTTAGTTTTCAGGATTGTTTGTGGGAGTGGATTTTGCAGGCAAGCATGCAAACCCCTAAAGATATCTCCTTTTTGCAAGCAGGTTTTTAACCTACAATTTTCTGAATCTCTGCTCATGTTAAAAATGTTTCTCTTATAATGCATGAGGTTGCTAATTTAGATGATTCTGAGATCTACTTGTTTTTCTTGCTGGCATCGCTAGCATTTGTTTCTATGTTGAAGACACCAATGGCACACACAATCTCTTGGGCACAAATGGTGTGTGTTTTCTCCTTAGATTTTTCTTTCATTCCTATTTTATTATGAGAACTGACTCCAAATATCCTAGAAGAATCTATATTAACTGCAATGGTTATTATCCCATAATCCTTTATTTGCTCATTTGATAATGAACATTTCATCTTTCATTCTATCTTCATATAAACAATAGAGCTCATTTTCACTCTTAGTCATTTGGTTTTCTTACATATATATCTTTTTCTTTATAATCATGCTGCAAGCATAAACCCTCACTTTGCTTTACTTCTGCAGTGTCAGATAACAATTCTTGCCTCCTGAGGATAAAATATCTACCAATTGGGAGACCCTTAGGGTTTCTTTTCACTCTGAGTGGAGCCCTTTTCTCTGTGGGTTTACTATCAATGGCTCTGAAATTCAAGGAAACTCACAACCTCCCTCACTGCTCAATTATCTCTTCTCCACTTTGTATCATCCAGAATCGCTGACACTCCCAAAAGTATCCTTGCATCCCTATTCCCTATCCCTTCAGTTTCAATCAATTGACATCTGGTCTTGTGAGATGCATCTTACATGATTTCTCAAGTCATTGATGTAGACTGCCAAGGGCCATGGGGGTATACAGCAGGTGACAACTCGTGTTCAGGAGGTCAGCCCAGGTCAGAAATGAATGACTCTCTGATGGGGAGCCCCACTTGGAAAAGCCATGGAATCACTGACTGTAAATGACCGGTTGCTTCTATGTGTAGTTTCTCTTTTGTCCTACTTCATTCCTTCCCTAATAACAGCTGTGGGTGTTTTCCCACTACTTGTGTGGTTATCTCATGTAAATATTCCATCTATTGGGCATACATGTAGCTGTGGATGGTCAGGAAGATGATTTCTTCTTCATCTGTATAATTTTGATGAATAGAAATAATACTAGGATATTTTACATTACTCAGACTGACATAAAAAAATAATAGTATTCTAAATCCCTAAGACAGATAATTTTAGACTTCAGAACAAATTTAAAACAAACTGATTGCCCCTGGAGATGAATATCTGGTTGCCTCTAGAGATAAATACATGAAGTCAATTTCCCAGGTGTTTGTTGATGATTCAAGGTCAGAACCTGAAGCAACATTAGTAGACATAACTTTCTCAACAATTGACTTTTTGCACATAGTCCAAGCCTCAGTTTATGTTACACACTTAAGGTTCAGCCAACTAATTGTTCACATATATGGCCAAGTGTTACTCACTGGCAGGTCAATGTGACCTCCCTAGCCTAAGAGAAACTATGTGACCTGCCTTGTGTTATGAGATTGGGTCAGGTCCCGAAAATGTAATGTATAATTGTACAGAGTTTGGCTGTGAGAGGAGTGGTATGTAGAGCTATGTAGAGGGTTGCTGTGGAAAGAGTTGGGCAGAGGTATAAGTGTATGTGTGTGTGTGTGTGTGTGTGTGTGTGTGTGTGTGTGTGTGCTCAGTGAGGGATAAAGTTGAATGGGCAGAGAGAGATAGCTTGAGAGATGATGAAGAAGAAGTGTGAGAGAAATGTGAGAGAGTGAACGAATAAAGAGTGAATGGTGTAGAAGTGTGTGTGTGTGTGTGTGTGTGTGTGTGTGTGTGTGTGTGTGTGTGAGAGAGAGAGAGAGAGAGAGAGAGAGAGAGAGAGAGAGAGAGAGAGCTGTGTGAAAGAGCTGCTGCTACATAGAGGCTCTGTGCTTAGGAACTGTGTAAAGTGCTGTATGGTGAGAGAGCTAGGTAGATGAGATGTATAGCTGTGGCTGTGGGGAGATTTGTAACTGTGAAGGCAAGGAAATGAAACTGTATAGAAAAGAGATGTAGAAGAGAAATGTATGTAAAAGAAAGATGTGTAGCCAATGGAAAAGAGGTATAACTATGTATAGAGATGTATGGCTATGTATGATGGAGATGTATGTATGTAAAGAGATCTATGTAGCTGTATGTTAAGAGTGTAGCTGTGTAGAGACAGAGAGATTCTCAGAGAGGATTTAAGATGAATTAAAAGAGAAAGTGGCCATCAGAAAGCATGTGTTTCTTTATTTCTCCCCTCAGATACAAAAATCTAGCCCCCACCACACTCATAGATGTTTTTGCATGCCCTGGTGCTGACTGGAGGCTGCCCCGGTTAGGGTAGCAGACCCTAGTGGGAACTGCCCTTCAAGTTTCCTGTGATTTGCTTTTGATATCAGTGTAAGGTTTTACTCTATACAAAACTTCTTTTAGCCAGCATCTGACTCACTTTATGCTCCCCTGTGTTCCTGACCCAAGTTCCACCTTCCTCTCCCAGTTGCTGTCTTTGTGTGCTTTTCTCGGTCACTCTTTGTAGTCCAGACCAAGTACCACCCATCACACTAGAGAATGGCTGCTGAGACTGGACTTCAACCAACTTTGTCAATTGCTCCCTAGAAGTACTGCCAGTGGGAGGTGGGGAAAGTGTTGCCTGTGGGGATTGGGAAGGAGAGAGAGAGAGAGAGAGAGAGAGAGAGAGAGAGAGAGAGAGAGAGAGAAACCAGGTTGTCTAGCTCCACAGTCACCCTTTTCCTATTTCCAATCACATTGTCAAATAGCTCGGAATTTTATAAAGATTTAGGACTACTTCCTCACCAGAGTAGTCATTCAGCTGTTACTGTGATTAAAGTAGGGGTATCCTTCTAAACTAAAACTGGCTTTTTTTTCAGTGTAGGCAGGATTTTACATTTGGTAACAATCATATTTAACATGTATATGTTTGGAGATGGGGCTTACTCTATAGCTTTTGCTGCCCTGGTACTCACTTGTCGCACAGGAAGGCTTTCAACTCACAGACACCATCTTGAGTCTGTTGGCGGTGCTTCGATGACAGGCCTGAGCCAACACACTGACTAGTGTCTACACTGTGTGTGCATTCCAGCGGGTCTAACCTTTAAACAGTGCATCACCACAACCTTGTGATTCACAAAGTTCATACTCAAGAACCACATGGTTAAGTCACAAGAAGAGTCATTGAAAAACTCTAATAACATTTTGAATGAGTTTGCACATTTGTGTTGAGGTGTTGAGTGTATCCATACTCCGTGGGCTGCTGACTGGACATGTCTGTTTAGGGGTCTTTTCCAGGCAGTAATTCATTCCTCAGTACAGCAGTCATAGGAGGAAACTCTTATGGCCACATTTCCATCCTCACAAGGAAACAAGTTAGGATTCTGTTTCAGCTTTCTGTTGCTGTAATGACACACCATGATCCAAAGCAAGTTGGGGAGAAAAGGGTTTATTTGGCTTACACTTCCACATCCCTGTTCACCACTGAAGGAAGTCAGGACAGGAACTCAACCATGGCAGGAACCTGGAGGCAGGAGCTGATGCAGAGGCTATGGAAGGGTGTTGCTTACTGACTTGCTCCAGATGGCTTGCTCAGCCTTTCTTGTAGAACCCACAATCACCAGTTCAGGAATGACATCACCCACAATGGTTTGGGCATTCCTGTATCAATCAATAATTAGGAAAATGCCTTACAGGCTAGCCCAATCTTATGGAAGCATTTTCTCAACTGATGTTTCCTCCTCTTAGATGACTAGAGGTGTCAAATTGACATAAAACAATCCTACACAGACTCTGAGATTGGAGGGAGTTGTGTGAGGTCCCAGACCTTGTGGATAGAAGTATTGGAGTTAAGGCAGCCAAGTCTGGTTTCTGTTCACAGCCTTTTAACTTCTATATCATGCAGCAATGGTAACTTATTTCTCTAATGTTTTTCATATTTGAGTCATTTGAGTCCATTTTTTTGCATTTATATATGTGTATTCCTGTGTGTGTAAATAGATGTGCTCACATGTGTGTATATGTTTGTGTGGAGGCCATGGATTGAAGTTGGGTGTTTTCCTCTATTGCCACCCCCACCTTATTTTACTTGTTTCTCACTGTTTTTGACTAGACTGGTTGACCAGCAAGATCAGAAGCTCCTCTGGTTTCCAGTTCCTTTCCCTGAGCTTGCTGATAAGTGCCTCTGTGCCAGCTTTATACAGGGGTGCTGGGATCGAACTTAGGTCTTTATACTTGCATAACAAGCACCTTATCTACTAAGTCTCTCCTGCCTATTTCTCACATGTTTAGAAATGTATTTTCACTTAAAATGTATTTGATGTTAACTGCATTGTCAGTTATTTTGAGCATAGTAAAAGGCTTACTGACCCTTGCTCTTTTGTTTCAAAGCTTACAACTGTGCTTATTAATGAAAAAATAAAACCAGCATTAATTAGATTATAAAATTTTTGTTATAGTCTTTCAAATATGCAAATACATCATGACCTTGAAAATCATGTAGCATTGCATTTTTAATAGAACATTACAGATGACATTAATTCTAATAATCCCTTGAAGGGCTGGTGGTATAACTCAGTAGTTTAGTGCTTCTCAGAAGAGGAACTACTTCTGAGCCAGAACCCGAGACAGCAAACTTTACAGGAGCAGGACTGAGCCATCAACCTAGGCCAGAGTGGGCCTGGGGCCTGGGACAGGCAACTTCATAGGAACAAGAGCAGATCCAGACCAGGGACATTTGCCAAAACAGGACTGGGCCAGCAACCTAGGCCAGAGCAGGCCTGAGGTGGTGAGCTCCAAGGGAGCAGGAGCAGGAGCAGATCCAAACCAGGGACATTTGTGGAGGTAGGACTGAGCCAGAAACCTAGGCTGGAGTAGACCTGAGACAGCCAACTCCACAGGAGCAGGTACAGGGGAGCAACAGCTAAGGGAGTAGGCCAGAGTCAGAGACCTATGAGGGTCCAGGTATGAGTCTGGGACCTACAAGGGTGTAGGCAGGGACCAGAGACCTTTGTGGATCCAGGCGTGAGTCTGGGACCTTTGAAGGAGTAGACCTGACCCAGGACTTCTGCAGGTCTGGGAGTGAGTCTGGGACCTTCGAGGAACTAGGCCTGAGCCAGGACCTCTGCAGGTCTGGGAACACCTGATTCTGGGACCTCAAAGGGACCAGAGACCTTTGCAGGACCAACCCTAAGCCAGGAACCTCTGCAAGAGCAGATCTAGACCAGGAACATTTATAGAAACAGGACTGAGTTGGCAACCTAGGCCAGAGCAGGCCTGAGACAGCAACTCCATGGTAGTGGAGCAACACCCCCACCCCCTGCTCCTTTGGGAGCATTGAGCAACCTCCAGGAACACAAAGTGACCAGCAGGGTGACTGGAACCATGGCGCTGACAGCACCACGAGGCGCCACCATCTGAGCCTTGGATCCACTGGCACCTGAAAGATTGATCACCAGAGTGGCAGACAGCCTCAACTACACCAATGAGAGGAAAAGATGGGTAGACAAGGTAAGAACACACACAACACCACAAGGAGCAACATGACACCAGTGAAATCTAGTGACCCTACAACAGCAAGACTTGAACAATCAAATATAGATGAAGCAGAAGAAAATGATCTAAAACATAACTTTAAGAGAATGTTTGAGGCCCTTAAAGAGGAAACGAAAAATTCCGTCAAAGAAATGGAGGAAAAGACAAACAAAAAATTGGAAGATACCAACAAATTTCTTAAAGAAAACTTAATAAAAAGCAAACAAACATATGAAAGAAACTATTCAAGACTTGAAAACTGAAATAGAGACAAACAAGAAAACACAAGCCCCACGTATCTCACCGTATCTCCATGGCTTCAAACGAGAAGTCAACAGCAACATTCATTCCAGAAAGTCCGCAAACACATGGAAATTAAACAATGCTCACCTGAATCATCAATGTGTCAAGGAAGAAATAAAGGGAGAAATTAAAGACTTCCTAAAATTCAATGAAAATGACCACACAACATACCCAAATTTATGGGACACAATGAAAGCAGTGTTAAGAGGTAAATTCATAGCACTAAATGCCAACAAAAAGAAGCTGGAAAAAATCCCACACTAGTGAATTAACAGAACATTTGAAAACTTTAGAACAAAAGGAAGCAAACTCACCCAACAGAACTAGAGGGCAGGAAATAATCAAATTGAGAGCTGAAATCAACAAAATTGAAACAAAACAATACAAAGAATCAATGAGACAAAAAGTTGGTTCTTCGGGAAAATCAACAAAATAGACAAACCCTTATCCAAACTAACCAAAAGGCAGAGAGATATATCCAAATTAACAAAATCAGAAATGAAAAGGGGGACATAACAACAGACAGAGAGGAAATTCAGAGAATCATCAGGTCATATTTCAAAAACCTATACTCCACAAATTTGGAAAACTTAAAGAAAATGGACAACTTTCTGGATAAATATCACCCACCAAAATTAAATCAAGACCTGATAAGCAAATTAAACATACCTATAACTGCTAAAGAAATAGAAACAGTCATCAAAAGTCTCCCAACAAAAAAAAAGCCCAGGACCAGAGGGTTTCAGCTCAGAATTCTATAAGACTTTCAAAGAAGAACTAATACCAATACTCCTCAAATTATTCCACACAATAGAAACAGAAGGAACATTGCCAAACTCTTTTTATGAGGATACAATTACCCTGATACCCAGACCACAGAAAGACATTACTAAGAAAGAGAATTACAGACCAATCTCATTCATGGACATTGATGCAAAAATACTAAATAAAATACTATCAAATCGAATTCAAGATTGAAGATGGTTGGTTCTTTTCTGCCATGAAGTATTAGTTCTTCACTGTTGCTATGACTCTTCTTTTGTGTTCAACATGATCTAGTCACACGTGCATCTTTCTAAACTCTCCAGATCATACACCCCTGTGTCATAAAAAGTGGGCAGTCTGAAAGGGTGGAGATGGTATAGTTCTGATATTCAATCTAAACTTGGGTAAAAAAAATTCTAGAAGCAAAAACTTAAAACTTTCATCTTGGAGGTGCAGGGCAATGGTATTATCTTTGCATTAAAAAGCAGAACCCTAGCTCAGGACACAACAGCCTGAAGCTCCCTTCTTTTAAAAAATATTATTTTTAATTTTATATGCATGTCTGTGTGCTTGAGTGTGTCTATGGCTGTCGTGTTCATGTAGTGCCCACAGAGGCCAGAAGGAGGTGTTACATGCTCTGGAACTGTAGACAGGCCCTTGTGAGCTGCCTGTGAGTGCTAGGAACTAAATGCAGCCCCTTTGCAAGAGGCTCTGAAACACTGAGTCATGCCCTTCCTTCTTAAAATTTGAATTGTCACTTCTCCCGTCCCTTTCCTTATAAAAGCTTTGAATTGTCATTTCTCCAAAAAAGCATTTTGGATAATTTAATTAAAGTAGAGCTCATCATTGGTAAAGGGTATAACACATTCAATTAGCTCTTGGCAGGAACAGTCAATAAAGCATGTCCCTGGGAGAGTGACTTTGTGACTCAATGGGAACAAGAAGAGGTGATTCTAACCCCAGAGGATGGTCTCCTGATCACAATGAAAAGTCACCGGACAAGGAGTCAACCTGGGAACACGGAGTTAAGAGGGTTTGCCTTCCCCTTCAATGACTGCACCTGCTCAGTGAGTCATGTGCTCTACTATTAGTGGTTTAATTAACTTCAATTTTATTTTTTAATTGCCTTGAGAAATATTAAAATCCATTGCAATCAGCCACCATTTACTTTCTGTTCTCTGAGATGTTGGGAATGCAGACTCAGGGATCTTTGTCTTAAGTGTAATAGTACAGATAGCTAATATGACCATCAAGTGCTCAGAAGTTTCATGACAGATGTGAGATAAATTAACACCTGATCTTGCTTCTGCAGCATCTCTGTTATGAGAGTGAGATTAGTTCTGCTTTGTGGATGGAACAGCTGAGACCAGTGTGTATCGAACCCAAATTCACAAGGCTAGATTGTCGAGCTGTAATGCCAACACTTCATGGCCGTATGCCCAGGAAAGGTGCCCTGATGTACAAGTTCAGGTCCTTAACTGTCACTGTGGACTCCAATCAGGAGATTAAGAATGACAGATTTGCCTTTGAAATTGGCATTGCACAAATATAAAGGTAAATGGTGAACTTTATGATAATAATTTAAGAGCATAAATTTTCATGATATTAAATATCAAATTAAGATACCAGTATATGCTAAGAGTAAAACTGAAGAAGAAAATGTAAGGGCTTTATAGTTTAGTACTGAATAGGTCAGGTTTCTCTACAGGAACAGGACCAATAGGACATATTATGTTAAAAAGGGATATGTTTGCTCAGAAGGGAAAGGTGTGGGCAGCAGAGTGATCTCATTATGCTGATAGTGTGGTTGCTCCACCAGGACCTCCCGATTGTAAAACATACACCATTTTAACTTTACATGTTGCAGTTTACACATAGACATTGATGAAGATGTTGTTCTCTGATAGCTTAGGTGTTTCTTGAAAACTGTAAGAAATTTGGGTTGGAGGGATGGTTCAGAGCACTTGCTGCTCCTGCAGAGGGCTCAGATTGCATTCATGACTTCCATGTTGGCAGCTCACAACTTCTTGTAACTCCAGTTCCAGGGGATCTAGTGCCTTCTTTTGGCCTCCATGGACACCTACACTCACATGTGCACATGCCTGCACACACACACTTACACACGATTACAAATAACAATGGGTGCTGGAGAGATGGTTCAGTGGTTAAGAGTGTTTACTGCTCTTCCAGAGGACCTAGGTTTTGCCAATTAATAACACATGGGGGATAGCCCCAAACTCAGACCTCAAAAACCTGCTCCTTTCGTTATACGGAAAGGATGAAACCAGAGGTTAAGGGTCCTGTTCTGTCAGTGCTCAGCTGCCTCTGTGAGAGAGGGACCTTGACCTTATAGGAAAGTGGGAGCCATCGAACTCTGCTTTTTACCTCTTAGCTAAATGTCCTTTGCATCTGGGTTTTGTTTGTTTGTATTTTACATTATAGGCTGTCTTACAATACAGAGACACTTGGTAAGCAGTTAAAACAGGAAGGTTGTTGGTTTGAAGAGCTGTTTGTACCAGATAGATTGGGTGGGGGGGGGGCATGTTTAACTCAGGATTAGCCTGAAGCCATACCAAGCCTGTCTGCTAATATTCTTATTTTAATCAAGGAGGGATTCCAGTATTGTCTAGAGACCTTTTTTTTTATTACACAGCTCATAAATGTGGTTTTCATCATTGTGAGTAAACATTTTTATTATTCTTTGGACATCAGGATAAAGAACCATCATGTAGGATTGTTCTGGAAAGATGCAGAGAAAAACTAAAAATCTTTCTTGCATAGTGGGACATATGCCCAGGGCCCTGAAAAGAAGCCTAGAAAATCTGATCTCTATGACAGACCCCCCCAGCCAGGGCACATGATAAATACTGGAAAACAGTTTGCATTCTGCAAAGGTTGTGTTTAACAAGAAGATTTTTAGCATCTATTGATGCTTTTATAATCACTAGCAAGGAAAAAATAAAAGAATACGAAAAAAAAAAGAAAAGAGAAGAGGACAGAATCCCCCCCCCAAAAAATAATCACTAACAAGACTTAAAGCTCAAGGACGTCCTCCCTTTTGCCATAAAAAAATCAACATTTTGAGATAAAACAACAAAAAGAATTATCTGTATTTTAAAAATTATAATTTTTGTTTATATATTTTTATTTTATGATTTTTATTCTATGTGTATGTGTGCCTGTATCAGTTTGTACATCCCATGTGTGTGTAGATCCCTGGAGAGGCCAGAAGAGGACGTAGGATCTTATGGTACTGGAGTCACAGGCGATTGTGAGTCACTGGATTTGGGTGCTGGGAACTGAACCCATGTATGTTGCAAAAGCAGCTAGCACTCTTAACCACTGGGGTCTTTTGTATACCCCTGAATTTTCTGGCTTTACTTAATAGAAGCTATGAAATAATTAGATTTAATAATATAAAATCTCCACAGTATATAGTTTTCTGGATAATTTCATATATTAGAAAACTTGGTAATTGCAATTCAGGCTTCTTGTCTTTAAAATCAAGGTATAACTTACATATAGCAAACTTCGCCCTTTTTAGTGAATAGTTCATTGAGTTTTAGTAAATGTATATAGCCATGTATCCATTAGTAAAACAAGAACATAAATAATTTTATTCATACTCTGCAAACCCGTTTTGATCTTCATATCCTCTGGCCCTAGCATCCACTATTAGAATTTTATGTTGCTGTAGTTTTAGCTTTCTCAGAGCATCCTGTCAATGCTAGTCTACAGTAAGCATCCTTGCGAGTCGGCACATGGGATGTGCCTATGGCATTTTGTGGGTTAGTGGTCTGCCCGTTTCCTCTCAGCCTAGCAATGTTGCGTTAGAGGGCTCTACCATGGTGGATCTGCACATTGTGGGACTGACCAAGACGTCTGAAAGGCTCACATACAGAACTATGCATGGAGTTGATGCCATTGCCTCACCTGTCCCCACACAGCAATTGCCTGGCACCACACATGCCATGCAGACGGCAACACGGGCAACATAAAGCCACAGATATGTTAAGGGAATAGTTGTGAGCATACAGACCTCCGGAAGTACCTCACGTGGTTGTGGCAGTCCACAGACTGTCCTGTCAGACCGAGATCTGCAACGTCAAAGGTTTTCAGTCCCAGACTGATCACCCTGCGTTGCTTGCAGGAAGTGCAGGGATTAGACATGTTTCTGTTTGTAATGTGGGTGTATACACCCCACATGAATACTGGCTGATGAAAGTGTGCAGTGACTGATACTTTATCACTATTTTATAGAGATTTACTTACTTTTAGCTTAAAAGACTCCTTTGTGAAGCGGTTTCTCTTCAGGGTAGCATGAGGATGTGAACACCAAACAGTAATTCAGATGAACTGAAGCCAAGTGCCCACCTCACTCTTGACCTCCATATGGAAATGGTTCAGGCTGAAGAAGGCCACAGGGCCAAATTCTGTGTCCTTCAAAATAAGGAAATAAATAAAATAAGCTGTGTGTGGTGAGCCACGCCTGTAATCCTAGCACCACCGAGGAGGCGGAGGCAGGTGGATCTCTGTGAGTTTGAGGACAGTCTGATCAGCACAGGGAGTTCCGGGGCACGCGGTCAACGTAATGAGACTGCAGGGGTAAGTGATCCAGGACACCAAGGCCCATCTCTCTGCCTTGTTTCCATCATGATCGGCACCCTGTCTCTGAGCAAACATGTGAAGGAAGGTTGATTGATGGATGCCTGAGCTCAGACGGGATCAAATGATGCCTTTAATCAGAAAATAAATTGTGAGCTTGGGAAATGTATATACGGACTGATTCTTTGGGGTGAGGTCAAGGAGGAATCATATGAAATTTTCAGTGTTAGGGAAGTAGGTATAAAGGAAACACACAGAACCTTCTCTTAAGCCTCTCTCCACCTCCTGCCTTGTACTCTTTGTAAGAAAAAGACTGAAATTCTTTTTGATGGCGGAAGGACACCTCCCTTGTTCTGTTTGATTGAGAAAGACCTGGGACGTTCATTAGTCACTGCTTAGCGTGTTCACAGAGCCCCACTATTGATTCCATTACCTTCCCCAGCTGCACTCACTGAAAAAGCATTTTCTGTAAATGCAGGGGGTAGCAGCTAGCACACCCTTCTTTGAGGGCCTGGCTGTCTTGCAAGAGGAAGGCAGATGCTCAATGGAGAATCTGACCTTCACATTCCTGGATAATGTAGGGGCAGATTTCCAGTTAAAGATTTTTTTCCCCTTCCTGCAATAGAGCTGATATTTAGAACTGAAGATTCCAAGCAATTACATCACATTTGGATAAGTGGTTATCAAAAATATCCAACTCTTGATTATTCTTGATGACATGAGGCAATGGATTTGACACCTGCTAGAAGGCTAGCACTCAAAATCTGCTTGCTGGTGGTGTCTAAATACACACAGCAATTAGGGCACTGAGGCGTGTAGTAGGCACATACTAGCCTTTGCATGTATGCTAAGGAGTAAAGCTTTGAGGTCGAAAGGGTGATGATACTTGGCCGCATGCAGATGAGAAGACTCATAATCAACCTTGTTGTGTTTTTCCTTGCATAAATTAAGACAGGATGAGTAGCCAGTTTCCTGGAGTTTTCCATGCGTGACTTAGATCCCTGCTTTGTTCCCAGGAATAAGAAATCTGTCCCTACTGTCACTAGACTTGCCTATCAGAAAACAGGACTTCGGATACATTACACTCAGGTAGAGATCCTATCCAGCAACTCCCCATAAGCTGTGCTTGCTCTGTTCACTTAAGCCATTCCAAACACAGGAGCAATTCTGCAAGCGTGTTATTGATTAACAAGTGAACTTTGAGACGCCATGGTCTCCTATTGGTCTCCTTTCAGTTTTCCCTTGCAGCGGCCGTTTCTCTGAGTAACAACCCAGGCATGAAGACCGCAAAAGCAACATGAGCTGGTTTTCATGGATAGGCTCCTAGCAGAGATGTTTACCGTGTGTATGCGCAGACAGCTTGCCCTGAAGAGCAGAACACTGTTGACCTTTAGGCAAAAACCTGGTCCTGGACACACACATTAGCAACGTCATGGTGCCACACAGCTCCAACTTGGCAAGGATGAGGGTTGGGAAGAGTCATCCGAACAGGAATCACAGTTGGGTCGGGCATTTGAATTGGAATTAAGGGCTGTTTTCGAGGGTACAGCTGTGTGCAGCTGGGATGTATTCATTCAGGAGACAGACGCTGGCCGCTCACTTGCTACCAAGACAGTTATAGATTCCCTCTCCTCCCACAGATCCAGCATTTCCTCCAAAAGACATCCAGCACTAGGGATGTTGGGAGATGAAGTTGCCTCCAAGTGGGTCCAGAAGCCCTCGTTATTCATCCGTGTCTGAGTCAAGCACCAGACTTCACTTTCAAGCCTGCACCAACCTCAGGGAGAAAATGAGAGGATCCGCTATGTCAGGAGGACACTGGGCTGTGTTTTAATATGGTGGGTTCTACTCCCACCTCTGACTGACATTGATTGCCTGTTTCCCACACTGCTTTGGGCAGTGCTAGTAAGTGCTCCAGGCATCCTCTCCATAGACAATGGAGCTACAAACCCCTCCGTACTCATTGTCAGAATTAAATTGGAAAATCAATGTGAAAGCACTTTATATATACACTTGAACACACTACAGAGGCAGAAAAGGCAGACAGAGCAATGTATTACAGGAATATTACCCAGTTGGGTATTACTCACAGAGGTATTTTAGAGATCTTTATAAAGATTAGTACCTTAAATAGCTTGTGTTAACTTGATTTGATAAACTGATAACAGCTTTGCTTGTCAAATGAATACCCAAATAGTGATGATAAGAAAAAATGAAAAATAATATGGTGTGACACCAAGAACTGATAGGTATCGCTTGCAGTATAACACCTTAAATCATTAAATCATTCAAAATAACCTGCAATGAGGAAAGAATGGGCATGCTGTTTTATTTTGTTTACTTCAAAATTTAAAAGCAAACAGAGTTAAAAAATGCACCATGTTTAATTTCTTTTTTAGTTTTCTTTCTTCTTTCTTTCTTTCTTTTTTTTTTTTTTTTGGCAGAGTTTCCTAGGCTAACCTTGAATTCACTGTGTAACCAAAGATGACCTTAAACTCCTTCCTGGTCCTTTGGCCTCCACATCCTGAGGACTGGGATTAAAGCTATGTGCCACCATGCCCAGTCTTATGTAGTGCTGAGGAAGAACCAAAGCCGGGTCTTCTCATATTCTAGGCAAACACTCTACTAACTGAACTCCATCCCCAGGCGAAAACATGCTCAATTTCTAAAAATACAAGCATTTGACATGATGTCAGGGTGAGATCTGCATCCAAGTACGCAAATGAGGTCATTAGAAGGTGTGCTGTAAAAAACGACTTCTCAGGTTTCTCACCAATGGAGCTTAGAAGAGAAACTACTGTGTGGTTCCACGAGATAAGCTCATCCACTGGAGGTGGTAGCCACACGGAGGAGACTCAGGTGCGAAGGCTGGCCCTCTGCTGCTGATTGCTTTGATGAAGGAGCAGAGTGTTTTCAGAGAGGGCAAAAGAAGCCTGGCTCAGACGGAATGTCTGATGACTTTGTTCAGAGCTCAATTTTTGTTTTGCGACCCCAGCAAGTGAGATGAAAACCATGCCTGCTTGGCCAGCGTGAGGGGAAGATAAGCCCTCTCCTATCAAGGGCTGCCGCTGACCTCGCTGCAGTTAGCAAGCAGAGCTAGCAGCACTTTACAGCCTGCTGTGGAGCTAAGACATGAGAGGGGAGGAAAACATTTAAAGAGAAATTACATACATTCTGTTTGAGTGAGCTTGTTTGCTTTTAGGACACTCAGTGCTGTAGGAGGATTAACTCCAGACAGTTTTCCTAAACAGCATCGTTGGACTACCGAGCTCATGCTCCATCTTATATACACAAATAGGTTCTTCTGGTTTAATTGGGGATTGAAATTTCATTCTGCATAGCAGATCTTTTAAATTTACTGATGACAGAATTCATGTAAGGCCTTTGAAGGAGGTGACCTCTCCTTTGGTACAATAAAACGCTAAGCTTGCCTATGTTAATTAGGAAAATGAAAACAAACCGAACAGAATTTGAGGTCAAGGTAAGTATATGGTTTTTTTTTTTCTCCAACTCTTATCTCTTTATTCTCTAGATCTGTAATATTAGTAAGTTTCTTCATTCAAACAGGAAATATTAGTAATTGTCAATCTCAGCTCTTAGTTATTTAAGCCAGAGTTTTTTGGTTAAAAAAATAGTCTAAGAATGTGATGCTATAGAATCCCCTAAATATAGCACGCTCAAGGTATCCTCATTATTGTCATTGTGATATTGAGTTGGAAGTGTCACCCCAGCTCCAGGCCTGGGAATTGCCCACCACTTGGACTCCAACTCTCAGCTGCCAAATGCTGACCCCTCCCTGGGGAGGGTCAGGACCACTCCCACAGGGTATTTAGGCTGGCACCAGAAAAAGGAGCACGTGGTTTCAGGTTTTGCATGTGCTCTCCCTCTGTCTTCCCCCTGCCAGGCTCCCAGCCACCGGAGAGCACAGCATTCATTAAACATGGGCAGTTTTGATTTGGTCTAATCCGGTTTGATTGGAGATTTTTGAGCCCGTGGAGAGGCTCGGTCAGGAAATATTCCTAACAGTCAACACTTTATTTTTATAGATGAAGGAACTAAAGAACATAGGTGCCCTCCCCCCCAACTCTCTGTCACTGTGATGTGAGCGGTCCCACCATGCCTTCTCTGTAGATGAACCTCTTTGACACTGAGTGGAGTCATCATTTCTTCCTCTCAGAATGTTGGGGCATCCTGTCACAATGCTAAGTGAGTTACCCGGCAGGAGGTATCTGAAGTTTTCTGCTTCCTCAAATCAAAAAGGGGAGTCAGTGGCTGCCGGGAACCAGGAACCATTAACTGAGGCCCATGAACTGTCAGCTGAACAGGAAAAGTGAGCTCCAGAGACCAGCTGTTCAATAGTACATGTGCGCCCGCACTGATAATGCTATATGAGGCCTTTGAGTGGGTGGATCGCCACAGGTGTTTGTATTAAGTACAAAGAAAAAGAATTATTGTACTGATTGTCTTGTACTAGCTGACAGAGTTTCTCTTATTCATTTACACATGGGATTTATAGACAGGGTTCCCATGTGTTGTTTTCAAAATTTTGAAAAGTTTCTCCGGAAAAGTCTATTAAAAGAAAGCATTTTAGAATTTAAAGGTGAGTTTCTTGTTCTGTCTACACGAGTGAGTTTTTACAACACCCTGTCTGTATTATGCTTCACCTTCATTGTCAGCCTGGCTGGACTGGGGAAGGCTTAGGGGGCAATAATGAGGCTCTGGTCTCTGGGTGGATCTGTAAGGGTGTTCCCAGACAGTTTTAACGGAGGGAGGGAGAGACACCCACCCTGCACAAGGGGGCAGCTCCCATCGGCTGGGGTTCTGGACTGAATGAAAAGAGCAAAAGGGGCAAGCCCGGCAACACCAGATGCAGCCAGATGTGAGTGTCAGCCTCAGGCTCCCACCTGCTCCTTCTCCACTGTGGCAGATTGTCCTTCAAACCTCAGGCAGAAATAAACCTTTCCTGCCTGAAGCAGCTGCTCACCAGATGTTTGGTCACAGCCTTTAGGAAGGTAACTAACACGTCCAGTAGAATCCAACGCAAGTTTCTGTTTAAAGCAGACAACCCAGAAAGAAGCATGTTGAACTACTCTCTTACAATGGGATGTTCTCACAGGTGTCTGAGGAAATGTGTGGTTGGAATGATACATACTTCTTTCCTGTCGGGGCTTCTGGAAGGTTGCTATGGAGCTCTACAGTTGGCCTTTGTGTTCACATCAGACATTAGATGAACCCATACAGGAATCCTTCCTAAGCACAGATCTGATACAATGTTGGAAGAAAGAAGGCGACACTCTCCCTATTGCAGGAATTCAGCAGCAAGGATGAAGTTAAAGAGGAGCAAATAACGCTGTCTCAGAAGCAAGGCTTCCTATCTCACAAGTCATAGCATGTGAGTTTCAGAGTGCTGCACAGTGGAGGATGTGCAGAGCTGAAGGGTCTGGGTACCAGAGCCTAACTCTGTAACCATAGTGATACCATAGCTGAGCCAGGGGCAGATATGGGTTCCACACAGCCAAAGTTCCAAGTCAGCGGGAGGATCAAGGTCATACTTGGCTACATAGAGAATTCTAAGTTAATTATAGTATCCTACCTGCAAGCAAAAAATAGGAAAAGGTAAAGCAAAATGAAAACCCGTTGTAATGAAGAAGTACAGACCTCACAGCAGAAATAATGAAAAAAACGAGAGCGTGAGGAGCAAACGGGTCCCCACACGGTCCTCACGTAGCTCTGCTATTATCGGAATATTTTACTGAAAGGGAAATGGGATCAATTCTTGCATTCTTCATGAACTAAAACCGCTTTATTTAATATTCCTACCCACACGTAATGCGTTTGGATCAAATCAACCCATACTACCCCCCCCTTATCTCCCCATCCCACCACCACTCTCCCCCCACCCCCAGTCTCCTACCCCACCTGTCTAATTTAAACCCACCCAATCATTAGTGCTGACTGTGTGTATGTGGGTGTGACCCCATCCACTGAAGCAAGGACAGCATCTCAGTGACCACATCCTGAAGGGAACCGACTCTCCTCCGCAGCCATTAACTCCAGTAGCTACTCATGACCTGTGTGGTCAGGAGTTTTAGCAGCACGAACAAGCCCAAGTTGGTTTTTCTTTTTGTTATTGTTGTTTGTCTTTAAAGCATTCCGAGAGTTGGGTCTTTTAAGTATAATCTTGACCTTTCATAATTTAATGCTTAGCTCCATTATCTGAGAGGAATTACTTATGCATATTTCATCATGTGAAATTTACTTTTGTCCCAGATATGCAACTGATGGTTTCAGTGAAAATTTTATAAGACCCTTCTAGAAGTTTTTGATAAGGCATAGTCAGAATGAAAGCAACACAGAGGAAAGCCAAAGGCAGACCCAGCACATTTTGGACTCAGTCTCCATCCTGGGAGTCATGTTATTGTGGTTTGTGGTGGAAATGTGTCTTTTAAAAGCTAAGTTTGCAGCCCTCATGAAAGCAGAGGATGTTTCAGGGTGTGGCAGAGCTCTGTCTCCCAGAGTCTTCTGCTGATGGCTAAAGATGGCTGTGCTTCCCGTTAGAGGCATGGTTTCAAATCCAGCATCTTTTGGAGGTCCCTTTGGTCGGCTCACTTCTTCCTTTCTGAAATGCTCACCTCTGCAAGACAGGAATGTCAATCATCCTCCAACCATCAGATGACCATGAAGCTCCACCTCCACAGCTTGGTGGTCTTTGTAAAGAAGCAGCATGGGTGCTGATGACTCTGAGAGTCTGAGTACCATTGGAGGCCTCTCCATTTCTCCTGATTTCTGCAGCTGCATTAGCAACACCATTGCAGATGCATTTCTAGGCTGGAGGGTGTTTTTTGTTTAGTTTTATCAGAAACTTGAAACCAATATGGATTGTGTTTGCATATTTATTCACCAGCACGTGTGTGTGTCGGGGGAGGGGTGTGCGTGAGCACATGTATGTGGATGCAGGTGGGAGTCGGAGGTAGAAGAGGCTTTCGCTCCCTGGGAGCTTGTGTACCTTGTTTTGTGAGCGTGTTCCCTCACTTGAACTGCAAGTACACCATTGTGCTGGGCGGGCTGGCTAGTGAATTACAGGAATCCTCCTCTCTCTGCCTTCCCAGCTCCATGCCTCACCTTTTATATGGCATCAAACTTTACTGACCAAGCCATCTCCTGAGCCAGTCCAGCTTTATTTTAACCCTAGGCTGCCTGGCCAGTACCTGCAGTGCATTGACCCCTCCCCTTTCTCTTTCTGGGCCACATTTACCAGGCTTTAACCAGCAAGGAAGTTACTGTCAGCAGCAGAAGGAGAGCTACAGTGTGTGTGTGTGTGTGTGTGTGTGTGTGTGTGTGTGTGTGTGTGTGTCTACAGTTCATCAGGTTTTTTCAAGCAAAGCCAGTTACCTTCCCTGACAGCCTACTGCTTGTCATGTGGTTCTGAGCACACTCTGGTCCTAGACCCTCTCCTTCGCCAAAGATACCTTCCCTCCAAAACTGTCATGCTGTGGGTCTCTTGATAATCTGATCGTAGGTGCTTGCTCTCGCTCTCTCTCTTTCTCTCTCTTTCTCTCTCTCTCTCTCTCTCTCTCTCATTTTCTTGATTCATTCTAAATTTCACTGCTTGATAGCATCTTTCTAGTTAGCCAATAATAATAAGATTGATGTTTATTACAAACTATGTCTTAATTTTTCTAAGAACTTGAAGAAAGGGGTTCTCCATCTATCTGACATCATGATCCTGTGTTGTCAGTGGTCTAGGTACTGTGTGCTCCGTGTCTAGGTACTGTGTGCTCCGTCTAGATACTGTGTACTCCGTGTCTAGGTACTGTGTGCTCCCTGTCTAGGTACTGTGTGCTCCGTGACTAGGTACTGTGTGTTCCCTGTCTAGGTACTGTGTGCTCCGTGTCTAGGTACTGTGACTGTTCATTGTCTAGGCACTGTGAGTGTCCCTTGTCTAGGGACTATGACTGCCTCTCGAGAACTCACATTTTGCATGATGGCCACACTAAGGAATATAGTCAGCTCTTCAGAGAACTGTGTCCGTAAGTCGCAAACAAGCCTTGTTACCCATCAAGTGAAACTCAGTAACTTCTAGCAGGAGGAGGGACCATGATTGAGTGTTCAGGTGTGACACTGGAGAAGCATGAGTCAGAACTTGGGCAGCAGTGAGGACCAGGTATCTTAACTTTGACAAGGGACCCTACGGATCTGAGGTCCCATTTCCTCCTTTGAGAAGTAAAGACTAGTCACAAAGAACTGGACCTGTCTGAATATATATATGTGATCAAGTGTCCAAGGCTAGCCACGGTGGTTGGCATGAATTAAACAGTGTGGCTGTTTTACGCCGAGGACAGAACTCACCACAGGACTTGTTGCCAGTGTGGCTTGAAAGTGACTCATCCCCACTGGTTCATGATTTGAATGTTTGGTCTCCAGGTGGTAGCACTACCTTCGAAGACTCTGGAAAGATCCCGAAAAGAGATTTAATTAGAAAAAGTAGGTCTTAGTGTCTCCCTGGTTCTTTGGGGTCTCTTGCTCCTGGCCACTGAAGCACTGAGTTGAACACTCCCTCCTGGGCGCTCTTCAGAATGCTTTGTCACAGTGAGTCAACCATGGCCAATGGCTTGGCCTTGGCACCCTTGTCTCTGTGAAAGTCTCTTTGGGAAGTCTGTGTTTTCATACTGCCATTTTCTCTATTGTGAAGAAGGAAATGCAGTCTCCCCAAATCACTGTTTAGATCACATGAGCATCAATCCAAGAGAGGGAAATCAGTGTCACTCCCATTGTGACGCTACCGGGTAAAGCCAAGCTGAAGCCGTGCCCACCGAGACCCTGGCCAGCCATTACCACTGCATTCCCTTCTTTTCACAGTTCAGACGAGATCAAAGCAGCAGGGTCCTCCAAGTTTGCTGAGAGAGAATTCCATGTTTGCTCTGAGTTATTGATTCCCTCCATTTTGGTAGCTCTTGGCTTGAAAACATTCGTCAGTGGAATGGCTGGGTCTGGGTTTCAGGCAGAAGTCAGACAGAAGTCACGTGCCCTCAGAGACACACGCTATTCAAACAGGAAATGAGTACTTTGGCCTTGAAGTAAGTAGGGCTAGTGATGACCCACCGCTGGCAGCTTCTAAAGAGACTCCAAAATGGTTTTATCGCCACACGGGTCATGGAGAAGCTGGCTATACCTTGTGGTGGAGCCACCCCCATGTTCAGTTTTCAGATGCTGCGTATCGTAGTACCACGGTCCCCTGGAGGGCCTTGTGAAGCACAGCTCCGCACCAGTTCCACTAGCTCTTTCCTCTCTTCCTGGGGAAGCTTCAGCTTTCGTTTTACCTGTTCCTTATGAACAAAGCACGGGCAAGGAATGGAGCCTCTTTTCCCCTCTCAGACATTTCTGGCCTTCAAGGATGGGGGAAGAACGGAGCAGGGTGAAGGGTGGCTTCCAGCAAGAATTCAGCTCTAATAAATGCATGAGATATTTATAGAAGACAAAGAGCAAAGGAAGCAGACATCTTCCTCTGCGTAGGGCTTGTTGGGTTGTTCCTGTTGCTTTGTTCTCGCGCTACTAGGCTTTGTTTTGTTCTGCTGTCTCGGAGACTTCGGAGAGCCACAGTGGCCCAGCTGTACGTGGTTACAGGACTTCAAATGACTGCCTCTGTTTAAGGGGGACTCTCATTTGGTAAGAAGGATGGCAGTAACATACTAATTTTGAACACGTTGATTTGGGGAGCAAATACATTGAAAACCTAATGTTTTAAATTGTAACTATTTAGAGAAACTGTATACTTGTAACCCATATTTTTCCTAGCAAGGAGAGATGTTGCAATGTTTCAATTACTCTACCAGACTCACAAAACCTGGAAACCAAAAGGATTATTTTCTCCAAGTTAGAAGAGAAGCCCGCAGCCTCAAGGCTGCAGCTCATTCCTGGGGTGCTTTTTTCCCCTGGAATTTAGTTTCTAAAATCGTTGCAAACTCAGTTATTTAGGTCATTGACCAAAAAATCCACATTATTTCTTTTGAATTAAGAAAAGGAATATTTGAGCATGGCAGAGGTTTGCTTCTGATTTCAATGGATGTTCCAATGGGTAGTACCCAATGAGGTTGAGTTGGTTATTTTGTTCTCTGCGTATCAGTCCAAAAATAGCTCACCCTCAAACTACATCTCTTAGTCTTCTTCAATACCTAGTTTGCACAGTTATGCATAGCCATTAAAATGATGTTTTATTTGATAAACAACTTTTTTTCTTTGAGATATGGTTTCTCTGTAGTTTTGGGGCTGTCCTGGAACTAGCTCTTGTAAACCAGGCTGGCCTCGAACTCACAGAGATCCAACTGTCTCTGCCTCCCAAGTGCTGGGATTAAAGGCGTGATAACCAATATTTATAGTGGTGCCTTGCCTTTACCATACCATACATGATGATTCATGTACACAATTTCATACGCATAGTAGTCATCTGCTGCTGAGCCAAGCAATATTCCTGTAGAAATAACTGGATGCTGAAAAAGCTCGAGTAATTTCAAATGGTCATAAAGCAAATCCTCTCTCCTGAACACTCTCATACCATGTGTGCGGCCAGCCCTGCTGAGACTACGATGCCACTCTAGAGTTCCACAATCTTTGGTTCCTCTCTTTTCAAGATAAAAGTGACCCTCAATTTTGGATGTGCTGAGGTGTGTATACAGGCATGCTGGGACACATGTGTGTGTGATCACACCCATGCTATGTACACTCTAGAGTCCATCCCCACAGCAGGATGCAGCTCCAGGATTCCCACTTTGGCTCCATGAGTCCTGTACTCTACTCTTTCTCTGCAGATCTTGCCCTGTGCTCAGTTTGTTTAGGGCAGGTCATTTTCCACAGGTAAACATTTTCTCCACACGGGGTTGTCAGATACCCAAACTCAAGACTCTTGTGAGAAGAGTCACCCCTGAGAGGGGGCCAGCACTCCAGATAAGCAAAATCAGGGTTACTTCACAGGGAATCGTAACTTCACAAAAATTTGAGCAGAGAAGCAAAGAATTTAATTGTAGACGCGCTGCAATTGAAAAATCAGTTCAGATAAAGTAATTTTGAACAAATTACTTTTGTTGGATGTAAGTAGATAATGCAATTCATTATAAGTTGTATCTCTGCTCAAAATTAGGATAGAAAAGTATCTAATGTAAGCACACATGTAAAGTAATGTAAACATGCATGTAAAATATCTAATGTGAACACACATGTAAAGTATCTAATGTAAACACACATGTAAAGTATCTAATGTAAACACACATGTAAAGTAAGTAAACATACATGTAAAGTATCTAATGTAAACACACAGGTAAAGTGTCTAATGTAAACACATGTCAAGTGTCTAATGTAAACACACACATGCAAAAACTGAGCATGTACAGATTCACCCACTTTTTATTTATTTGTTCTCTAAAAAATATTATAATGGTTTGTTTGATTGTTTTGAGACAAGATCTCACTGTGTAGTCTTGGCTGTCCTGAAAACCACTATACAGACCAGGCTAGCCTCAAACTAACAGCATCTTCCTTCCTCTGCCTCCTAAGTACTGGGATTATAGGCACATGCCCCATGTCCAACTCACAGAGATGATTTGATTTGGCAGGGGAGTTATGTTACTCGTAATCAGCTTGTCATTCTTTATTTGGCATCTAGAAAGTTCTAAGATAATCATTCATGTGCTTAGCACTTTAAGAATTTGTAAAAATTTATACCCATTTTCATAGTATCCAACTCTATGACGTGATTTTCAAAGCCCCGAAGTTTGATGATTCCCAGAGTCTCTCTTTAAGGGCCGAAATGATGAAAGTTATGAATCTTCATTTATTTTATTTTAAAAAGCTATTCAAAATAAAGAATGGAATTTTTATTTTCAGAAGGCTCTAGCTAATACATATTAAGCTCTGACTCTATGGAAACCTTGAAATCTCACCAACGTAGGTAGGTAGCAAGAGCACTGTGGATTCTACTCTTTTTGTGGATGCTACAAAAGAAGTCACAGACCATCTGGGTGGTGGTGGCATGTGCCTTTAATCCCAGCACTAGGGAGGCAGGTAGATCTCTGTGAGTTCGAGGCCAGCCTGATTTACAAGAGCTAGTTCCAGGACAGGCTCCAAAAGGTACAGAGAAACCCTGTCTCGAAAAACAAAAAATAACAAACAAACAAACAAAAAACAAAACAAAAGAGTCACAGACCAATGCATTCAACAGTCCTGGGGTCCAGGGAACAGGCTCTGACAGAACCAGAAGGAAACAAAAGTTCCCTTTCCTTCCAGAGTTCAGACATGGAGGCATGGAGAGGGCCACAGCCCACTGTGTTGGGCATGGGCACATTAGTTAGCAGACTGGAGGCTGTGGGTAATATTAATGGAGAAATATTGAAATATTAATTACTCCTAGGAACAAGGGAATAAACACAGTATTGAATGAATTAGGGGTGTGAATTTTATGTTCTAACAGGCCCCTCTGCCTTCAGACAAACTCAACTGATTTGCAAACACAAAAATGCATAGTTCTGAAAGACTGCTCACATTAGGATTGCCACTGAGGAGAGCTGGCCTGGCCCTGCCCGCAGCTGATAGGGGCGTCGATGCCAACAAGAATAAATATGGGGAACAAGATGGAGGGAGACATTCGCTGCTTTTTCTGCAGCTTCTTTCCAGCCATCCTAGGGTCCACTTTGAATTTCCTTCAGCTCTGAGAAGCTAAACTCTGAAACTGAGACCACGCCCTCTGCTAGATGAGATTTGTTTAGGGGTACTATAAGAAACAGCCAAAGGCAAAAGCCAAGGAAACCTGGGAAATCTGACCACAGCTCAGGTGGGCAGCTTATGTACACCTCCAGGGAGGGAAATCACGTCGAGCGTGGGGTCCGCCTTTCAAAGGAGCTCGTTTTCCTGCAGAAGAGCCATGACCAGGCGCCACTGTGAGGCAGAACTGCGGTCATGGCTAAAGGAAAATCTTGGCCAACACTCAAGGCAGCAGGCGGTCCAAACAGTACAGGGATAAGTCTATGGCAATGATGATATTTCCAGCCACAAGGGGCACTAACCTGGGATATGAGACTGCAGCTACCACGCCTTCCCAGCGCTCCCCCTCCCGCGCTGTCCCTGGGTTTCTGGGATACTAGAGCGGGACTCTAGTGCTACACCTTGTGTGAGCCATCACCACGCTGGGATGATGTAGCTGCCTTCCAGGCACCCACACTCCTTTAAGTTGCCCGATTCATTGGTTCACCGAGCTAGATTGAGAATAATCTCTTTAGTTTATGGGTACCCCATCTGATTGATGTATGTCAATGTCTCTCTAGGTCCCTCAACTAAAGCAATGTAGCAAGGGAGTCAACTGGCAAAAGGAGAGGAGGAATGGTTTATGGGTAGTCGTTCTTAGTGAACTGCTTTCTCATGCTTCCTGAGTGAATTGAGCTGATTTTGTGTCTTACAACACAGACTCCTTCGCCAAGTGAAGCCTCGCTCCTTCCAGATAGCATGCTGTTTCCAAGGGAGCCAAATCTCATTTACAGAAAGTTTAATTGCCCAAACAAAATATGAAGGTAAAAGTAAGATGTTAGCATCATTTCTGCAAGGCCAAGTGGGGAGGGGGTGGCATGCTTCTAGGCAGCTTCAGCAGCAGCTATTTTTGAGGGAATAGGTTGAGATTTTATTTAGAATAAATTAGATTTGAAACCTCAATGTTGAAACCAGCCTGGCAGTCTCTCATCATGGCCATCACTCACACTATTATGTATGAAACCTGAGAGCCATTTTTCCCCATGCATTTTAAAAATGCCCACAGTGACGTTCAGTGATGTTTAGTCATGTCAACATGGTCCGAAGTCTCTCTGGCTGAAATGCTTTCTGATGGCCCAGTCATGCCAGTTTGCCTGCATACAGATTCCTCCCCAGGCCCTCAGCCTCTCCCCTCAGGATCATGAACTTGATATCAGTACCAAGGATGTCTCTAATACAGAACTATAACAAATGTCTTTAAAAATATACGACCTATATTGTGTGTGTATGTGTGCTTAGTACACTCCAGTTTTTTTCTTCCTGTGGTAGATGAAGTTATATGATGTCACTCCAATGACAGACTCACCTAGCAATGAGGCTTGCTCCTGCCTGATGCTATGGAAAAATAAATAGACTTAGTAATAATTTATATTAAAGATTAATTGAGCATAAGCAATAGGTCTAAAGAATAAGGTGTAACTCCTTGATATTGCTGGGGAAGTAGGACTGTAAATAGGTCGTTAAGGTATGAAGGGCTGAGTTTGGTGGCATAGGCAGCAACAAGATGCCGGGAGGAGCCAAAAAAGAAGAATCAGAGTCAGTGTTGGAGACTAAGAAATGTCCAGTGAGGGCTGGAGAGACAGCTCAGTGATTGCTGCTCTTGCAGAAGACCAGAGTCCAGTTCCCAGAACCCAAGTTAGATGGTTCACAACCGCCAGGCAGCAGTGGCGCATGCCTTTAATCCCAGCACTCACTGGGCAGAGGCAGGTGGATCTCTGTGAGTTCGAGGCCATTCTGGTCTACTGACCTAGTTCCAGGACAGCTAGGGCTGTTGCACAGAGAAACCCTGTCTTGAAAAACCAAAACCATAACCAAACCGATGGTTCATAACCATGTGTAACTCTAGCTCCGGGGTAGTCTGAAGGCTTCTTCTGGGCACCATATATCCCTTCACTCCCATGCACACACACACACACACACACACACACACACACACACACACACACACACACACACACTCACACACTTGAGCGTGCACACACGCACACAAGTCAACATAATTAAAAATAAATAAACAAAGGACATTATTCGTGTTCACTGAGAATGTTTTAAAGAGCAGAAATCATGACTTCCATGTGTGTAGAGATCCAACTAAATCCACCTTTGACATGTTGGTTTTGTTCACAAATTAGTATACAGAAGTAACTTAAAAATCTAGTATAATAATCCTCATTAGAGAAATAGTGTCAATATTATCAGCATCCGTGGGAAATAATCCAGGTTACTGACATTTTCAGTGATAGTATATCCTATCGCCTTCTGTGAACTGAAGTCCTAGAAAAAAAGCCATCTCTACTGTCAATGATGCTACAAGGCTGACTGGCTCATCAGAACTTTGTGACTCTAGAAAGCTGGGAAGTTGAGATCCAGAGCGAGCTACCTTATGCTATCTTTAGTACCCTCTACACCAGTCACTGTCTACCCGATGTCTGACCTAACATCCCTGTGAATGTCACACAAAATCCTCCAGGACGTATTGATTTTAATGACCGCTGACCTCTAGCAACCCGCTGAGGCCAGGGGCTAAGCTCTCATCTTGGTGCTACTACTGGAGTAGCAGAAGGCTTGGTGGGAGAACTTAGGTCACTGGGGGTGTGTCTTTGAAGAGAAGAACGGGACTCTGGCATGCCCCATCTCTGCTTCTCATCTCTTGTGAGTATAGCAGCCTCCTGTGCTAAAGCGCTGTGGTGGTAGCTGGGCCAAGTGGTACTTAATCTCATGCTCGCCTCTCTGGAGCCTCTAATTAGCAAGGCGTGTTTGATAGGCTCTTCACTCTGGTAACAATGACTCCGAATCCTGTGGTACAGGATTCTAACTGGGCTGAGCTGGGAACCAACTTTGCGAAGCAGGAAAGCTTCTCAAAGTCTCTCTCCAAATGCCTGGCACATTGCTGGATCTTTGTGTATTACCTCTCAAATCCAAATGAACTTCTTTCCAACAAGTCTTTGTGCCAATTTTGATGAGACACTTGATGTGACAGGAAAGTTGGAATATCTGTCTTGTGAGTAAATATTTGATTAGGATAAATGTTTCAGGATAGCCCTTCAGATCCAATGTGGTTCATACTTAAGAAAGTGCTGTCTGTGACATGCCACCAAGCAGGCAGCATTTGCCATCTCTCCATCTTCCCCAGTATGCAGTTGTGACCTAGAGCTGACCTATAGTCCGGTCTCCCACTTCCTAAGGATGCACCACCAAGCAGGCTTCATTGGTCATCTCTCCCTCTTTCCCAGAACGCAGATGTGATCTAGAGCTGACCTATACTCTGGTCTCCTGCTCCCTAAATTTCAGGGCCAGGGTGTAGATGCAACTACACTAACTGCCTCTTCTGTTCTTCTTCATTGTATTCTATTGACCTTAGGGTTGCAGCACGGCTGTCATTAGGTGGTGCACCCTATTCTAAAGATCACCATATACACACCGTCTTTTCTCTGTAAGGCTGTATTTCATCAAATTATGCTCCAGTTAGTGATTGTGAGTGTTGGTGCATCCTGGAAACCTCTGTGCTTCGCTGTAGGAGTAGAGATGTTTCCTGCGTGGAATGCCAGATGAGCTGAGGTAGATTGCACTGTTAGGAAATAGAGCTGGAGACCTGCATCCACAGGGATTCTGTGCACATCGCTGACTGGAAACACCTCAGCAAATGGGCAGAATGGCTCCTTGATTTAGTATCAAGGCCGCCTAGGCTCTGAGGATCGTGCTTTATGACAACAAAAGACTGGGTGTCCTGCCCTGTTTGCTGGGTCAGGGGTGCTCAGTGTCTTGCCCACCATTATTTAGGACAGTTGTTTCTGAGCCATGGCAAGGGACTTATTTCTTAATGTGTCATGAGATCTGAGTGACTGTCTTCACACAGCTTCACTATAGGGGTTCCCTGTGTGAATGCATGTACTGTACCACAGGACCCAAATATATCAAATATAAATCTATTTCATTTGACCATTTTTATTTTGTTTAACATACTATAAATTTATTTTATTTAACACACTAGAAATTGTGTGTTAAAGGCTGACTCAAATTGGCCAGAAGACTGGTCTACCAATTTATGGCTAATACTAAATATTCAGTAGTCATCAGTCAATAAATATGTACAAAGCCCCCCCTCCCCCCAAAGCAACAGAGTACTTTCTGTGGCATGCAGCAAGTGCTTGCTGAGTTTGTTGGGCTAGAAAAATTGTTTTTGGATATATAAAATTTCTTTAACTTTTTCTTACATTTTATTTAGGGTGCATGCATGCTTGTTTGTATCTTTGTGTGCGTATCTGTGTATGTATTTGTGTGTGGGGGGGTGCACATGTGGTGGTCAGAGAACAGCTTGCGGGAGTTGGAAGTCTCTTCTTCCACCTGTGGGGTCCAGGGATTTGTGGTACTGTTTTTATTTGCTGAGCCATCTCACCTGTACCTAAACAAATGTTCAAATATTTGTGAAGTCTTCTCTCTCTCTCTCTCTCTCTCTCTCTCTGTCTGTCTTTCTCTCTTTCCTATTCTTCCTTTTTCTTCTTTATTTTTTTTTCAAGATAGCATCTCATGTAGCCAGTGCTGGCCTGAACTTCTCATCCCCTCCCCCCCACTTCTTTTGGTGGAATTAAAGATGTGTAACCCACACCTAACTCTCAAATATGTTTTTCAAAAGAAAAATTATGTATTTACCCCAAATTACAGTCTAATTTTGCTTTTTCATAAGTAAAGGGATTTTTGTATTTTTGGTCTACCTGCTGTTCATACAGTCATCAGGAACTTCCTACTGCCAGTCTGGGGCCCTATAATCACACAGGGCCAGGCCTGGAGCCCCCCTCCCCTTCCTTCAATGGTTCCCTCTGTCTCAAACCCTCATAAGATATCTTCCTGCAGGTTAGATTGGGAGTTTGGTTCATCAAGATATTTGTGGACAGCAATCTTGTCTTACAGAATTCCTAATGCTTTTTAAAGTTTCAGCGGCCATCTGATCTGCCTCTGTGATGCTTGTCTGTATCCATGAATCTATTCCCTTCTCAGTGACTGCTGAGTCGAGGTCCCGCCGGGCCCACAGCTGTGCCTCATGTGCATTTTCACCAGTGAAGATGATTCATTCCTCTCCTGCGTTTTATTTTTTGCCATTTATGGGCAGGAAGATGTAATATACCCACTTATTCTTGGACAGTGAACCTAGTCAATAGAATGTATTCTAACTTCCACTTAGAGGGTGGGGATATTAAAACTTCATTCAACAATTTTAGTCTTTAAAATTGTTTACACCTACATAGCATGAAATACACTATTCTATAAGGAAATAATATAAACCTCCTCACAAAAACGCATTTAATAAATGCTAAGGGATTGACAGCAAATTTGCTAACTATGACCCATTACATATGTTGTTTGTTGAGGCATAATGAATATTCATGGGATTGTTTTATAGGGGAAACTAAACCTATTAATAGCAAAATTATCTGAACAAAATTTAAGTCATGCAAAAAAAGAGACACTTAGTAAAGAAGGGGTCACTGGGAACTCAATGTTTATTTCTCAGAAAGCTAAATGTGTTTCTGTGTGTGCGAGCAGGCGACTCTCTTCTTGTGACCTACAGAATAACTCAGCAGCACTGGTACGGGGCTTGCTAGTCAAACCAAAGCGGAGGATAGACAAGCGCAGGCTGTTCGCAGCCAGTAAGTAGGCTGCAGATCCACGAATTCTTCCGAAACATTGAGAGCTTTGATCCTATCACGGTTTCCCTTCGGCTTCAGAGTCCTCCTAGGCAGGATTTGGGCTTAAACTCTCCATTAACAACTTTCAGAACCGTGTTCCCGCAACAGGACACCCAGTATCTTCGCTCTCACTCGTCACCATGTAATATGCCTCGGATTCTCCGGTTATAATAGGTCAATCCGCTCTGAGTGCCGTTTATTTTTAAATGTAAGTATTAGTCCAGATTTCTGCTGACAAACGACAGAAATTCAACCCAACGGCTTCAGTAGGAGAAAGGAGACACTATTAGATTTGACAACTGGGCCGCAGAAAGCGCAGGGTAGCTGAGCCCAGCCTCCTGCTCAGCTTCTCTGGCTGCATCCTGTTTCTAGCTCTGTGACCGCTGGCCTCTGAATGTGCTCCACTCCTGCACATTCCTCTACCACAAGCCAAGTCGCCATCCTCTAGCATCTCTTAAGGACTTGAGTGTCTCTAGAGGCACTGGCTGTCCCAACCCAAGGATGAAAGCCATCACCTGGCGCAGGCTCGCTTGCCTGCCATCCTGCCCTTTAAGAAGCCATGGTTGGTCTTCCTTTCCTAACCGAACCAAAATTCACAAATTCACCTTCTGAAGGTGACAGGTCAGGTCACTTTATAAAACCACTGTTTATAGAATTGTAGGATGTGCCCTTTTGTTAATTCCAGAGCATACCAGCATCCCAGGAAGATGCCTTCCAAACGCTGGGCCCTCGCATTCACCCCTTTTCCTCAACTGCAAAGCGGGGGCAGCTTGCTGAGTGCAAAGTGGGACTTCAATGTCCTGTCACATAGCCCCAGTCCATTCACACTCTCAATCGGGGGTGAGCACAGCCCATTCACACTCTCAATCGGGGGTGAGCACAGCCCATTCACACTCTCAATCGGGGGTGAGCACAGCCCATTCACACTCTCAATCGGGGGTGAGCACAGCCCATTCACACTCTAACCAGAGGGTGAGCACAGTCCATTCACACTCTAATCAGAGGGTGAGCACAGTCCATTCACACTCTAATCAGGGGGTGAGACCAGCCCATTCACACTCTCAATCAGGGGTGAGCTCTTATTCTCTTGATCTTGCTTCCACTTTATGACAATCATGACTCATTCACCATGAATACTTCTGTTCGCGTCACATGTGTTCCTGCCTTGACAAGATTTAAACATTTTCATCTTTCTTAACTGTACACCAAGACATCAAACTGCTGAGTCAGATGTCACCTCTATGTCTGATGTTTAGAGGAATGACCAAATGCCATCTAAGCTCCCTGAGCTATTTTACCTCTGTACAGACAAAATGTGAATATATTTTAATTTATTTAAACTATCAATAACATCTGTATCTAGCCATCTTTCTATTCTAAGTGTCATGGTGGGTTTGAAGGGACCATTTCCTTGGACTTTTTGCCTGCATTTCTCCATAGTTAATGATTTTTTAATGAGCTTATTAGTCACTGAATATATTCTGTGTAGAAACATCTCTCCTAACTTCTTTGCCCCTCATGGTGGGTTATTTTATTTCTGTTATTGATCTGTAAGAGCACTTTATATATCATGAACATCTGTCTCTTGTTGGATAGGTGTCTTGCAAGTATTTTCTCCCACCATTCTACACATTGTCTTTCATTTTCTTAATAGTATTGTTTGTTTGTTTTATGAAGCAGTCCAAGTTGGCCTTGACCTCCTGATGCTCCTGCCTCTACCTCTCAAGCACTGGGATTACACGCCTGCATCACCATGCTCAGCTTTGTACCCTTTGAAGCACAAAAGCTTCTTCTAATTTGTATAAGACCCAACTTGTCTGATTGGCTTTTCTTTCTCGTTGGTATCTTATCTTAATACTTGTTGCCCACTAAGACTCGTGGTTGCTTACCGTGAGCTTTGCGGTTTAGCTTTACATCTGTGTTTGGCGGTCTGCTGGAGATGACTTTCGTACATGCCATGGGGTAAGGGAGGTTCAGCATTTTGAGGTGGACACCTGGTTCTCTGTCACCGTTTGTTGTGAAGCTGTCCTTTCTCCCTGCAGTCCTTGTGTCTGCAAGAGTTGTTTAGTTCCTCTATTGCTGTGATAAAATACCATGGCCAAAGGTAATTTACAGAAGAAAGAGTTTATTTGGGCTTTTGGGTCCACAGGGTTAAAGTCCCTGATGGAGGAGTGGACGCAACAGGCAGTGGAACCGAGGCCGAGAGCTCACATCTCCAACAAAGAACAGGAGGCAGAGAGCCTTAACTCAAAACACTATGAGCCCTTTGACACCTCAAAGCCCACTGGCAGTCACACACTTCCTCCTGCAAGGCCACACCTCCTAATCCTCTCCAAAACAGCCACCAACTGGGGATGAAGTATTCAAATGCCCAATGCTTATGGGGGACATCTTATTCAAACTACCACAACTGTCAACTTCAACTTGACACTTAGGAGCCATTTAGAATAAGATGAACTTCCGAGAATATCTGTAAAGAATCATCTTGATTGTTAGTTGATGTGAGAAGACCCATCTTAGTCGTGGGTGGGATCCTGAGCGGGGGATCCTGGACCGTGGAGAATGGAGAAGGCAGAATGGAGAGGACAAGCTGAGCACTAATATGCATGCACTCTGCACTTGTTGCTTTTTTTTTTTTTCTGGAGGCGGATTCAGTGCAACCAGCTGCTCCCAACTCCGCTTTGGCTTTCCCACCGTGGCAGGCTGTGCCTTGAGCTGTAAACCCTTCCTCCTCTGCGCTGCTTTTCTTAACCTGTTTTACTGTAGCAGAGAAAGGAACTAAGACAGGGGCCTTGCCCAAGAGCAAGAGACCATACCAACTCTCATGTCTTTACGCTCCGTCTATATGCCTGTCCATCTGTCTGTCTTCCTGCCTGTGGTGCATTCAGAAATCATAGTGAGTCAGGGAAACACTATTTCTCAAATCTCATTTCCCGCTTTTAGGATTGGTTTTGTTATTCTGTGTATTTCGTCTTTTCCTTTAACTTTTAGGATCTTTTGTATGAAAGAGGTTTCTTTCATTGAACCCACAGGCGGATACTCATTTAGGCTCCCTAACAATCTTATTATATTTATCATATGATGTGGAATTCCCCTCTGCATGCTATGAATATGTTGTATTACCATTGGCTATTAAAGAAGCTGTTTTGGCCAATGGCTTAGTAGAGTAAAGGCAGGTGGGAAATCCTAACTGAGATATAGAGAGAAAGTAGGCAGAGTCGGAGAGACACCATGTAGCCCTGGTAAACCACAGCCTTGTGACAATACACAGATTAATAGAAATGGGTTAATGTAAGATATAAGAGATGGGTAGAAAGACACATAAGCTATTGGCCAAACAGTGTTGTAAATAATATAGCTTCTGTGTGATTATTCAAATCAGAGAGGCCAGGAACGAACAGTCTCCACTAATAATCATATATTTAAATCACTAGTAGTTTCTGTTAATGGTGGTCACAGTTTTGGGGGTACAAGTTCTGAACTACTTCTTAACTTTATTTGTAAGTATTTTATCTTTTTTGAACTTACTTCCAGTAGTATTATTAGATTAACTTAATCTTTGGATTCCTTATTAGATGTAGAAATAAGATGGAATTTTTAAAATTTTATATTGTTTTCTACTAATCTTAATTCATTTATTAATTCTCTTTTTTGAAATGTCAATATGGTTTTCTTCTCACAAAAAGATGTTGGATTTTGATAATGCACTTTTGGATGTTGACTATAGTCATTAAAAAAATAAATCTGCAACTTTCTATTCCTGTTTATGTATGTGCTGCTCAGCTTGACTATCGACTTGACAATCTAAAGTGCCCTGGAAAAGAAAGACTCAATTGAGGAATTACCTAAGATCATGTAGGCCTGTTAGCAAGTCTATGGGGAGAGGGGTCTTGATTGTTGATTAATGAAGGAAGACTACAAACAGAGACTGCTTTGGGGGTATTACCATTCCCTAGGCAGGGGCTCCTAGAGAGCATAAAAGTAGAAGACACTAGCTGAGAGCAAGCAAGCATCCATCTATTTATTCTCTCTCTCTCTCTCTCTCTCTCTCTTCTCTCTTCTCTTCTCCTCTCTTCTCTTGAGTGTTATATGTAAGTTTCTGCCTAGTCTTCTCTACACTAATGGACTGTGACCTGGAATTGTAAACCAACTAAGCCTTTCCTCTTCCCTTCGTTATTTTTTTTAATGATTTTTATTGAGCTCTACATTTTTCTCTGTCCCCCTCCCTGCCTCTCTCCTCCCCTTCAACCCTCTCCCATGGTCCCCATGCTCCCAGTTTACTCAGGAGATCTTGTCTTTTTCTACTTCCCATGTAGATTAGATGCATGCATGTCTCTCTTAGGGTCCTCATTGTTATCTAGGTTTACTGGGATTGTGACTTGTAGGCGGTTTTCTTTGCTTTATGTTTAAAAACCACTTATGAGTGAGTACTTATGATAATTGTCTTTCTGTGTCTGGGTTACCTCACTTAAAGTGATGTTTTCTAGCTCCATCTATTTGCCTGAAAATTTCAGGATGTCATTATTTTTTTCTGTTCTGTAGTACACCATTGTGTAAATGTACCACATTTTCCTTATCCATTCTTCAGTCGAGAGACATTTAGGTTGTTTCCAGATTCTGGCTATGACAAACAATGCTGCTATGAACATAGTTGAGCACATGTCCTTGTGGTAAGATTGAGCATCCTTTGGATATATATCTAAAAGTGGTATTGCTGGATCTTGAAGAAGGTTGTTTCCTAATTTTCTGAGAAATCACCACACTGACATTCAAAGGGGCTGTACCAGCTTGTATTCCCACCAGCAATGCAGAAGTGTTCCATTTTCCCCACAACCTCTCCAGCATAAGTTGTCATCAGTGTTTTTGATCTTGACCATTCTTAAACGTGTAAGATGGAATCAGAGTTGTTTTGATTTGCATTTCTCTGATGACTAAGGATGTTGAGCATTTCCTTTAGTGTCTTTCAGCCATTTTAGATTCCTCTGTTGAGAATTTTCTGTTTAGGTCTATACTCCATTTTTTAAAATTGGATTATTTGTTCTTTTGATGACCAATTTCTTGAGTTCTTTGTATATTTTGGAGATCAGACCTCTGTCTGATGTGGGGTTGGTGAAGATTTTTTTCCCATTCTGTAGGCTGCCATTTTGTCTTATTGACGATGTCCTTTGCTTTATAGAAGTTTTTCAGTTTCAGGAGGTCCCATTTATTAATTGTTTCTCTCAGTGTCTGTGCTGCTGGGGTTATATTTAGGAAGTGGATCCCTGTGCCAATGTGTTCAACTGTACTTCCCACTTTCTCTTCTATGAGGTTCAGTGTGGTTTGCTTTATGTTGAGGTCTTTGATTCATTTGGGCTTGAGTTTTGTGCATGATGATAGATATAAATCTATTTTTATTCTTCTACATTTGCTATTCTTTCCATTTGATATTTTCTGCTTCTTTGTCAAAAATCAGGTGTTTGAAGGTGTGTGGGTTAATATCCACTTCTTCGATTTGGTTCCATTGGTCCTCCTGTCTGTTCTTATGCCAATACCACACTGTTTTCAGTACTGTAGCTCTGTAGTAGAGTTTGAAGTCAGGGATTGTGATACCTCCAGAAATTCTTTTATTGTACAGGATTGTTTTAGCTATCCTGGGGTTTTTGCTTTTCCATATAAAGTTGAGTACCATTCTTTTGAGGTCTGTGAAGAATTTTGCTGGGATTTTGCTGGGGATTGCATTGAATCTGTAGATTGCTTTTGGTAAGACTGCCATTTTTACTGTTAATTCTACCTACCCAAGAGCATAGGAGATCTTTCCACTTTCTGGTTCTTCTTCAATTTCTTTCTTCAAAGATATAAAGTTCTTGTCATACAAGACTTCCACTTGATTGGTTAGAGTTGTTCTGAGATATTCTATGCTATTTATGGTTATTTAAAGGGTGATGTTTCTCTGATTTCTTTCTCGGCCCATTTATCATCTGTGTAAAGGAGGGCTACTTATTTTTTTGAGTTAATCTTGCATCCTGCTGCATTACTGAAAGTGTTTATGAGTTATAAAAGTTTCTTGGTGGAATTTTTGGGGTCACTTATGTAAACTATCATATCATCAGCAAATAGTGAGAGTTTGACTTCTTCTTTTCTGATTTGTATCCCCTTTATCTGTTTCTGTAAATGTCCCTGGTCTGGATCTGCTCCTGCGGAAGTCACTTACTTGGGGTTGGCCCTGCAAAGGTCTCTGGCTCTGATATACTTCCTTGGAAGTCCCAGACTTGGATGCACCCAGACCTGCAGGGGTCCTGGCTCAGGCCTAGTTCCTCGGAGGTCCCAGACTCATGCTTGGACCTGCAGGGGTCCTGGCTCAGGTCTACTCTCTCGAAGGTCCCAGATTCAAGGCCGGACCTGCAGAGGTCTCTGACCCTGGCCCACTTGCTCAGTGGTTGCTCCCCTGTACCTGCTCCTGTGGAGTTTTCTGTCTCGGGTCTGCTCTGGTCCAGGTTTCTGGCCCAGTCCTAGCTCCGCAAAGGTCCCTGGTCTGGATCTACTCCTGCTCATGTGAAGCTCACAGCCTCAGGCCTACTCTGGCATAGGTTGCTGGCCCAGTCCTGATTCAGCAAATGTCTTTGGTCTAAATCCACTCCTAGTCTTGTGGAGTTCACTGTCCTGGGCCCACTTGGGCCCAGGTCACTGCCTCAGGCCTGCTCTGGCCTATGTCACTGGCTCAGTCCTGCTTTTGTGGAGTTTGCTGCCTCAGGCCTGCTCTGGCCTAGGTTGCTGGCTCAGTCTTCCCTTTGTTGATTTTTGATGAAAATATTTTATTGCAGTCACTAGAACGATGTACTTGTTTGGTTTATGTAGTAGATTTATAATGTGCTCATAGATACAATCAGAAAATGTTCCCTCTTCCTTTTTTAAAAGCAGATTTTTGAAGGAGGATTTTAGATCTTCTTTAAAGATTTTTCTAGAATTCATCAATGAAATAGTCTGATCCAGACCTACATGTTCTTTTGCGTATGTATGTATATATGTGAGTGGTATGTGTATGTGTTTTGTATATGTATATACATGAGCTCATATGCATGTGGAGGCCTGAAGTTGATGTCTGAAATCTTCCTAAATTATTCTTCCATCTTATTCTTTGAGATAGGAGGTCTTTGTCAAACCCAGAGATCCTGAAAGAGTTTGTTTTGATAGTCAACTTGTTCCAAGGATATCCTCATATCTCTATCTTCTGAGACTAGGATTTCAAGCAGGCTTCCATGCCCAACTGGCACGATGTGGTTCTGAGGATCCAGATGCTAGTCCTGTTGCTTGCACAGCAAACCCTTTAATCCCTGAGCCACCCTTCAGCCTCTTTGTGGGGTTGTTTATAAATGATATAAAAGAACACCATGGATAGGTAACCATGTGCTGAAATGCAACAAATATCCCCAAACTCATGTTCTAGAGATGTGCAAGACAGTAAGCCCCAAAAGGTCTTTAGACAGGAGTCATAAGAAACCTGTCACCTTTATCACTCATGACTATACCTTAAAATCCTAGGGACAGTATTTTGCTTGGGCTTCTTGTCATAGCTTCAATTTGTTTGCTGATAGTATTGATTAGGTAAGACATTATATATGTATTTCCTTTAGCTTTTTACATACATTTTTCTTAATTCACTGAGCATGCTTAAGATAGATGGGTGATTTGTGTAGTAAATCCATGTCTTCCTGTCCTCTGGGAAGGTTTCTGCCAGCTTCTTGTTACTTTGCCCGTGTATGAGCTATGCATTCTCATTTCTTTGGATTCTTGAGATCTTTGGTGGATACTCAGAGCATAGGCTTCCCCATGTTCTTTTCATTTGCTGTTGTCAAAGGTGCCTGTTGTCATGGCTGTTAGCTTAATGTCTTTCCTGAACTCACTTTCTCATCTTTGTTCTATGGTCTCAGTCCTGAAGCCACTATGTAGGTAGCTCAATGGCCAGCTGGTGGTATGACAGTGATTTTCCCGAAGCCTTCAGTCAGCAAAGCTCTCCCTTTCTGAGAGGCTCTTTACATGTTGGGGCATGGTGTCCACACCCAGTCACTGTTTTCAACTCAGCCTTGACCTTCAGTTCTTTCTCAGGAGGGAGTCTGAAGTGAGCCAGGCTGAGTGCTTTGAGCCTTCTTTATCTTGCCCCAGGATGTTCACAGTCTCTGCATACTTTCAGCCCTCAACCCTCCCACAAACTTCATTCCCATTCCACAGCTTTCGTTCAGGGTCTTCAGCAGCCATGGAATTTATCCCTGTCATTGCCACCATGTGTAGCAATTACAATAACGAATGACTGAAGCTGATTACTTCAACAAATGCTATGAGAATAAAGATCAAAATGGAGCAAGCTTGGATGGGTCAATTGTTGGCAAATTCTCAATGAGGTCACCTAAGGACTTTCCAGATGGGCAGCCAATAACAGCTTGCTGGGAATAAGTCTTTGAAGGATCCTTCTTCTATTCTTTCCCTCCAGTGGTTGTTACTTATTCCCATGATGGCAGGCTATTGGCTCTCAAGATTATCTCTCAAATATGGAGAGGGGAGATAAAGTAAGGTAAAATGCTAATAGGCTCTTCATGGCAGTTTCTAATTGTACAGTCACTTAATAGACATACTCTAGCACAGCTGCAAGCATTTGGCTTATTTGTGACAACCTAGAATCACTTGAGAACAGAGTTTCAATAGGAATGTAGACATTGGGTTGGCCTATGGACGTGTCTGTGGGGGATTGTCTTAATTCACTTGATTGACCTGGGGACACCCAGCCCACTGTGGGCAGTGGCATTCCCTAAGCAGGAGATTCTGGGCTGTGTAAGAGTAGAGAATTGGATCTGAGTACAAACATTCATTTCTCTATGCTTTTGACTGTCGATGTGGTGTGACTTTGAAATCTCTTTGAATTACCAAGTGATGGACTTTGAATTGTAAGCCAAATAAATTCCTTCCTGACCTATCATGCTTTTTGTTGGGGCATTTTCATCACAGCAACAGAAATGAAGCTAGGACAATGGTCTTATTTCTTTTCTTGAGTACAAGATACCTTAAGGCTTTTGCTCTCTGCTTCCCACTGATAAATCTTGTGTTAATACTTGGAACTTTTGTTTCCCTGTGTACATATAGCCATGGGTATCTTAACTGGTATATTTCTCTAGTACTGATCTCAGGTGTGTGTGTGTGTGTGTGTGTGTGTGTGTGTGTGTGTGTGTGTGTGTGTGTGTGTGTATAGACAGGGTTTCACTATGCAGCCTTGGCTGCCCTGAAACTCACTATATATACCAGGCTGGCCTTAATTCACAGAGATACACCTCCTTCTGCCTTCTACATACTGAGATTAAAGGCATGAACCACTTAGTTGGCAATATCCAGTTTCAAAAAGCCAGTTCCTATTTCAGAAGTCCCCCAGATAAGTTTGACTGGCAGAACCTGAATCCTCCTATCTGATACAATGACTAGTGTGAAACCAAGAAGCCCTTTGATTGTTCCAACCAGGTGATTGGAAGGAAGATGTAGGGTGAGTCAGAAAATTCTACCTGGACAACACAATGAAGTCACAGAGGAAGAACTTTTCCCCAGTGGATGTGGTACCTGCATCCACTCTAATCCTGGCCTAGGAATAGACATTCACAGAAAGTGTGTCATCGTCCAAGAAGGCAACATCAGTAGAGAGTACAAACACTACTTCGGCTCTGGTTCTTCCTCCCACACATTCCCCAGTTCTTGTTATACTAACTCTGCAAACCCAAACTGCACTAGAACTTCACAAACCTCTAGCCCATCGTATCTGTATCACTGTGCTTCAAGGGCTTCTGATGGGTGGAGAATGTTACAAAATTACAAGGAGAATGGCTTCCTAGCCACCACAAAGTGCACACATGTGACTCTTCCCGGGTAATGGAAATGATGCCAAATGCCTAGCACACTGCACAAATGCAAAGACATTAACAACCAAGACAGATCTTTTCTTATTGTTTAGAAATTCTGATAAAATTATATTCATGGCTTCATTTTAATCAAGTTTCTATTTTCTTTCTGAATGTTATCATAATTTCAAAGCTTAGATGGTGATTGTAAATTTTAAATTTTTATTTTGCTTTTAGGGAAAGGCCTTTTTACTCAATGAATGGATTTTGATGAAAATGGCTTTCAGAAATAATTGTAAAAGTTGTATTCTTATACATAGTCATAAGCCCGCCTCTTAAATTTTAATGCAGGCTTTCCTTCAACCCATCTGCTTAGCTCAAAATGCTACTCACAATCCAAACAATCGTGCTATTAATTAAAACAGGACAGTGCTCTTCACATAAACAATGAATGTAGAAATATTCCAAACAAAACACAGAATGCTATCTGATGTCTTTTGTGGTCTAGCCCTATTTAGGCTAAGGGCAGAATTTAAAATGGCTGGATATCCAACAACAGCAGTGAGGGAGTCATTCCAAGTCCCCCTTTCCTGTGTATAAATAAATATTTCATGAATTTGGAGCGTCGGAAATTCAATCTCATTCTATATCCTGTCCTTTGGAGTCACTGCCTGTACAAGCTCAGGAGCCACAGGAATACAGGGCAGACTAGCGGGGTACTGTGTCCAGTCACTTCTTTTGTACCTCATCTCCCGTCCCACCAGAAGACAGGTAGGTCTCTATAGGTCCTTGGTAATTGTTCAACCAGACAAACTGTCACACTTATGGATTATTCTTATGGCCTAAACATGGTCTTGCCATCTATTCTGCTGTCTGTTTGACTCGAGAATCAGTATGGAATCCCCCTGAAATTCTGAGATGAAGGCCACTGTGGATTTTATGGAAAGTTCATTTATATGACTTCAGCACAGCTGAGCAACACACAGGACCTTACAAACGGAGAAGTCTAAAGGGTGTGTATGTGACCCCTCGCAGAGAAAGCATAGGTATAGGCGCCTATGGTATCTATAGGATAAAGGAGGTATAGACACCTCCTCCAAGTTGGTGGAGGCTTCTGAGGCTCAGGAGGTAGCGAATCCTCACATGCCTGCAAAGGCAGAGCTTCTCGAAGGTCCCTCCCTTTACAGGAGCAGTCAGAACAGAGGACTTCTGGGGTGGAGCTTCTGTGAGTCATCGCCCGGATCAGAGCAGGCCTTCCAGGGATGCAGCAGCTTCTGGAGCTACTCCAAGCTGCAGCAAGGAGATGCTCACTCATACTCCTGCTAGTCGGGACTTTGGTTTGCTGTGGCTTCCCTTTCTGGAGTGTATAGGTGTGTGTGTGTGTGTGTGTATGTGTGTGTGTGTGTACAAGTACATCTTCCCAAGAAAATTCTGACAAACATATTGTACTGCCTGAACTAATGCAAATTATTCTTTTTTTTAATACATACATGGTCTATATACATGGTGATGAAAGCCCCGGTATTTTCTGCATACTGTTTATCATGAATAACCTTCACCCTGGGCCCCACATTTTGCTAAGGAGATTAACAACTATTTGAAAGTAAGGGACGGGAATGGTGGGGGACTGCTGAGAAGTCACATTACATTAATCAAAAACAGATAGTGAGAAAGACTAGCCTGGAGTATAGAAGATTCATCCGAAACAAGATAGCTGCACTCCTGGTTTCAAATATGCAAAAGATAGCTAGGTAAAGACAAGGACTTGCTGCATTTGAAAGTTTTATAGGGTAGATCAAGAAATGATTTAATGGAATATATAGCATCAGGATTTAGCACAGTAAGGAAGAAACTGCCATGCATGCATGTATTTGTGTGTGTGTGTGTGTATGTGCACGCACGCTTGTGTATGTGTGTATGTGTGTGTGTTCGTGCATGTGTGGGCTTGTGTATATGCAGGCCAGAAGTTGATGTCAGATGTCTTTCAGTCTCTTCCCATCATAGCTTTTCAAGCAGGGTCTCTCACCAAACCTAGAGTTTGATGATTTGGCTAAATGCCTGTCCCCAGGATTATCCCATCTCTGCCTCTCGCTGCTGGAATTAGAGACATATACGTGCCACTGGGCCTGACTTTTCTGTGAGTGCTGGGGAACCAAATTGAAGTCCCATACTTGTATGGCAAACACCCTGCCCTCTGAGATGTGTTTCCAGATCCCTGGCACGTTTAGTCAAATTTTATTTTTTCCTTTTTATTTTTGTCATGGTCACCAGACTGAGATTCTGGGATAACTAGACAATAGATACAAACATTTTCTCACCCCAATGCCGAGGGAATTACCAACATCAATAGGCAACCAACTGGACAAAATCACACAATGCTAACTAGACAGATTGTTTTGTGCACTCTTCCTTATAGTATAGGCTTATTTCCCTTGAGTCTGTCCATGTCCCCAATTCCTCTTGTGACAATTAATTACTTTACCTGAAGCCTAATGCTACACTTTTCTTCTCCATTTTATCATATTGGAAACCAAAATCTAAGATGAATTATGGCAGACAAACGCATTCACAATGCTGTTAATTAAAGTAAAATCCTTTACTGCAAATTTTGGTGAAGTAGAGAGTTCAAGTCAGAATATTTGAAAATATTTCTTTCTATCTTATTTGGCATTAAAACAGCATTTCTGCTACATTAGATTCCCAAACCCAACTGAAAAATCCTACTGACCACTTCTCCATTTTCTTCTGCTTTGCTAATGCCCTAGATTCGAAAGCGGCACTATCTGCTGGTTTCATCATAGGGAGATCATCCAATAAATAGCACAATATTAGTGGTGGTTATTTATAGGAAGCAATTACATATATATATAAACATATATACTTTTCAATTTTTTTACTTTGACAACATATAATTGGGAAATACAATAATTACTTTAGGGCCTTTTGTTAATTTGTTTGTGGGGAGTGGGGCTTAGTGAGTCTACATACACCATGTGCATGCAGGACCCTAGGTAAGTCAGACAAAGGCATTGAACCCATTGAAACTGGAGTTATGGATAGTGGTGAGCCACCATGTGGGTGCTGGAAGCTGAACCCAATTCCTCTGCAAGACCAGGTGCTTTCTAACCACTGAGCCCTCTCTCCTGCCCAAGGGGAAAAATATAGCAACTTTTAATGAATAAACTAAGACCACGAATATTCACTACACCATCGCTGTTTTTACTACCACATGAATAGTTGCTTTCTCAAGAATGTTCAAGCTATGTATGTGTTCTACTTTATGCTGCTGGCCCCAAGCTCAGCTGTCCAGGGTCTACCACTAACTGTACTATGAGAACTCTTTGCATTCATGGAAATCCACTGTGCTCAGAGGAATTTTGAAAGGTTCAGGACACACAGATTAGCCCATGAGAACTGATCAGAAAATTGTCCCAATTACTCCCTTCACTGGCCTTAAGTCAAACAGGCTACAGGAGCATGTGCTTGCTCCTGCAGATTCAGGGACTCTCTGGACACCTGTGTCCTGGACAGAGCGCTCCTTTGTCTATGCCTGTCTGTGGAGTGCTAGTGGACAAAGCCCTGCTCACCACACTGCCCTGCCTTTCTTTTCCTCCCCTTCTCCAGGAAGCCTGTGACAAGAGTGAATCTTTCAATGCTGTCCACGCATCCATGCATGTCTTAAAATATTCTGGAGAATTTTACGCCTTTTCAAACCAAACCAGAGAAGGGCCACGAACAGTCTTAGAAATAACCTGAAAAGTGGCTTAACGGTCAGTCATTTCCAATCAGCACAATCTTCGAAGCAGAATGGATTTCTCAGAAATGGCAAAGCGGAGAAAGAATGACCCAAGTCTTTGCTCCTTACACACTCATTCACTTCCCTCTAGTACTCAAATGTCCCCGTGTGTGTGCATGCGCACCTGTGCGCGGGAGTGTGTGTGTGTGTGTGTGTTGGGGGAGAATTATGGAGGGATGTGATTCTGGTTAAGGGGCCAGTGTCAAGTTAGGGTGTTCCTCAGAGGCAGTCATCTCATAAGTGACCATAGTCATTCAGCAATGGGCAACGTGCACGGCTGTTAGCAATATGGCTGATGGTGCTGTGTGATTCTGAGTTCTGGTGTGAAATTGTTTAGATTTTTTTTTTTTACTCAGTAAAAGAAAATTTTAAAAACATTTTTGAAAATTTCATCTACACCATTTCCACTTCTCCCCCTTCCAGCTCCTCCAGTGTTCCCCCACCTCTCTCAGGCTCATGACTTACACACACACACACACACACACACACACACACACACACACACACACACACCCCTTAGACTGAATCAGTAAGTCGCACTATATATACATGTGTTTAGGGGTGAAAACTTGGGATTGGGCTTTCATCCCTGAAGAAAACCAGCATCCCCTCCCTTCTTCACAGAACTTAGCTACCTAGATTTTCATTGAGGTGTGGGGCCTTGTACACATTGCCCCATCCATGGCGACATGTTGACTCGTGGGATCTTCGCAGGTCTTATTTAGACAGCCACGTTGTTGCGATTTCATGGGCGCAGCTTCCCCGCCGTGTATAGAAAACACCATTCAGCAACAGACGTCCCGCTGCTCCCGCTCTTCCCACCCTCTCATCCTCCAGGCTCAGGTAGAGAGAATGTGCGTCAGGTTTGCTTCTGGCCAGCCCACGGCTGCTTATTTCTGTATCCGACCATTTGTTGCTCTCTGTAATAGCCGCCACCTGCTGCAGACAGACGCTGCTTTGATGAGGAGTGAGAGCTCCAGTTACCAAGAGAGAGCATGGGGAGGGGTCCCAGCTGGGCCCAGGCAGGAAGGGTGGCCAGAGAATGCATGGCTCTCAAAATAGACCTAAAACTTCTCCATCCTGTAATAGTTTGCTAATTATTTTTGCAAGAATCTTTTCACACATTTTGTCCCTTTAGTTGAGCCAGGTAGTTCTCATTGATATGTGTGTGAGACACACACACACACATATATATACATACATATATACACACATATGTATATGTATGTATATATATATATATATTCATTCCAAGGAACCATGTGAAATAATTCAAAATTACTCAAAGAATTTTGAAGGATACTTTGATTACAAACAAATGAAACTTTAGAACAAAAATAAAATATATACTGCCCTAAGAACCGTGTTCAGATAGGAAGAGATTCTGGATGTTTAATAAATGAATTCTGAATTTAAAACAATGGATTTGTCTATGGACATTTGTCTGAGGACTTCAATTCCTTACCTAAGGATCTGTGGAGTAGTGAACACAAAAGCAAGTACTGAGCTATCACAACTATCTACCCCAAGTTCATCTCTCAGGTCCTGTTATTGAAGTTTTCCTAAAAATCTAATGTTTTTAGTACCATGAGACTTTGAGTGTCCACTGCATGGAATTGTAACTACATTTTCAACTTAATGAAAACCATCAATTCATCCCAAATCCAAAAAGTTATTTCCTCTCCATTTCACTAGTAACTGCCCTGGGATTTTGGTCACCAGTTTTCCTATGGGAGCTGCGCTCACCCAACACCACCTGTGCTAGGTCTAAGACTCAAGATGTTTTTACTGTTCCCACTGAATAGAGATAGGAGAATGGCAGCTTGCCGACCCTGGAGGAAGCCTTTTGGGATGGAGCACAAGTAGATGGAGATTCTCATGTGAGAGTTCAACCCTAGGTCAGCTCACCATGGTACCTACAACTGCATCCTAACTCCTCTTTATCCCCATCTCCATCTCTTAAAATGACCCTCTGGATCAAAAGCCATTTGAAAGCATTGGCCATGCCGCAGGATCCCTGGGAGGGGGGCTCACATGCACACGAGGAAGAAGCCTCTCCCCCTCAAGATGTTCACTTTAGGCTCAAGGGACAGAAGCGCTTAGCCTCAGCAGAGCAAGGTTTTCACTCTTGTCACAGATAAGAAAACAGAAAGATCCGTCCACGTGAGAGAGACATAATACATCTCCATCGAGATGCTCAGAAACCTGGGACAGAGCTAGGGCAATCATACCAGCAGAGTCCAGACTGCAAAGTTCTGTCTGGCAGAGAGCGACTTTTGCTGGGATTTCAACAGACTCAGGGGTGACTAGAGTTCCAGAAGCTTTTGGAAAAGCCCAGAGGAATCTTCTTGTTTGTGGTATAGACTGTGTTTTCTGGTTCCCCTCGAAGGCTGGGGCATCTTTCCAATATTTCGAAGGTTCCCCCAAGTCTCCTCTCCTGGCAGGAGTGCATCTTGGAGGATGTTTTCTGGTCACAGTTGACTCCCTGCTCGGTGGTGGGTTTTCTTTCCTCTTTGCTGGGGGCTGTGCTAATTACACATTCTGCTGCTTCTTAATTAAATTCTTAATCTCTATGGGCTTTTATAACAGAAAGGCTTTAGTTCTAGGCTGCAGGAAAAAAGAATGTAAGAGCAGCAAATAGCTCACAAAATGAAACCATTCATAATTGTTTAAATGGGAAAGCTGGCGTCTGCGCATTCCATTTATTCTGCTATCTGCAGAATTTCCTCATTGAAGGCAAGAATAATCCCCAAGCTCAGCAGCTTGGGAAATGCAATCTTATATAATACTCAGAGTCCATAAGTCTGCAAAATCAGAGAGTCCAGCCATGTTTGAGTGCTTGAATACAGGCAGAAATCTGACCTGGGGAAAGCGTGTCTGAGGCTGCCCAGAGAGGCGCAATCTCTTAAGCCTTCGTTTTTTCCGGTTATTGTCCTTCTCTCCCTATTTCCCTGAGGATTTTATCACCCAGCTCATAGAGGAAGGAACCCAAGCGCTCAGTGCATTGAAGTTCATGCAGGCTCTCAGCTGCTCCAGCATGAGCAGTCAGTCCCCTTCCTAAACCCATGTTGGAGGCCCCTGCTTCCCAGCTCTAGACTTCCCCGCTTTATGGCAACCATATTGAAGCCAGTGTCTGTGTTCGTGTGTTGTAATTCTTTTCAGACCTAACTACCATGTGAGATTTGTTGTCCCCTCTGTCACGGAAGGCCGTGTCTCTGCTAGGATGGCGTCTCTGTTTTCACCAGCTCAAACCACTTCCCAGTATGACTTTATGTCTTCTAGTCTTGTCCTTTTAAGGCTCCTTTGCCTCTGCAATCAAGCATAGTGGGTTTGCACCCAAGAACTTTTCTGTCTGGTTTATTTATTTGATGATTTATTATTTATTGGGCTCAACGTTTAGCTTCTCAAATCCTCTACCCACATCTGGATCCTGGCACCATGCTTCCTCTCCTTTCCACTCATTGGCCCCTTACAACCACCCACGACTCCACCGCCTGCAAACTGCTCAGCACATACAAGGCGGATTCTGGGCACATGAGGAAGCAACTTGACCCTGTAAGGTTTCTGTCTACAATTCACAGTCCAATAGGCAAACCTAGGGGATATTAATAAATTGTATATTTCCAATTATCTATTATCCATTAATCCTGCAGATATTTATCTAGCAGTTGTATATACTCCTGTGCTAAACACAAACTCAACAGGGGCTCACTTGATCTTTCTGGTGAGTGACATGTGAGCAAGACTTAGCGAGTTGAGGCAGAAATTGGTGCTGAGGCGGTAGACCTTAAAACCCAAAGCCTGCTTGTACTACACTGCCAGACCTTGTCTCAGGAAAAATATAAAATTCCTCTCTCTCTCTCTCTCTCTCTCTCTTGCCTTGCTGGAGGTAGAAAGAAGTCAGGATCTCATGAATGCTAGGCAACAATTCTACCATTGACCCACACTCCCAGTCTTTGACTCTTAAATGCTTATGAATTTAGTTAATCAAATTTATGCACTAAAAAAAAATCTAATTAACCGTATTTGGAAATTGAGCGTGTTTTAGTACTTACTCATTTTAGAAAGTAACCATAGTGCTCTTTGGCTTTGCTGGAGACACAAGAATGTTTGAGAGATCCATTATAAGATTACTGACATAAAACATCTTACCTGTCTTATCTCCCTCCCTTTTTCTTGTCCTTACTTAGTTTTGTTTGCCTTCTAAAGCTGTGAACAGCTAGTCTACAGACTCGTAAGAAAAGCAAGGTGTCCTCTGACCGTGCAGCCCAGAATTAGTGCAGCAATCGTATATTAGAAAAGGCAGGCTTTCCTTGTGTGTGGTCGGCTAGAAACTGCATGGTCAGCTTTCCTACATAGTCACATTTCTTTTGTCTGGTCTGAGAAAACAAAACCTGATTTCTGCTTTATGCTCCCCCCAGTTCCACATTTATTTTTAACAAATAATCCTGGGGCTTCTGACTTACCCTGTGCACTTGATTTGTGCTCAGAAGCATGGACAAAAACACATTGATCTTCCAAGCCCCAAAGAGAGACTCTTACAGAATTTCTATACACATTCTCTTTTTATGAACCCAATTGTCCTTTCTTCTCATTCATTCTCATGGATGAAGCAAGGCCAGTGCAAATGTTCAGAAAACTCCTTTAAAGCTTAAGCCTAGGAGAGCTGAACAAAGCAAACGTGGCCCAGCTTTTGCCAGACCAGCTGTGTACATCTGCTCTGGAGCGTGGCTCATTCCTCTGGGCTGGGAATCGCATCCATATTTCGCAGGGAACACTGGCCATTTGTCCTGGGAACAGACTCTGCCGGTCAAAGCTAAACAGAGTCGGCTGGTTCCCATGAGAGGAACATGACGGTTCTAAGACAAAGAAAACTAGAAACAGAGCTGAGCTCACTCTCAGAGGGGGATGAACTAGAAGCCAATCCAATCTATCATGTGCAAGACTTTTCATATAATGCCTAGGAATAACAAAATATTGCAATGTGTCTTGTTTTTTTTACTTGAAAAAGAACATATTTAGGGCATTAAAAGTAAGGTATGGAATTTGGTAATATATCCTGGCAAGCTATATTCTGCATAAAACTACGTTTATCCCAAATTTTGAAATAAAACTTGGGATTTCTTATTTGCTAAATTTATGGGACAAATTCTAGATTTTAAAATCACATATGGGATGGAATTAGTTTCCAAGGCACAGATATAAAACAAACAAAACAGTAACAGAGAAACACAACCAGCGGAGTGCAGATGTGAACAAGACTAGACACAGACTGTCGTCAGTGGTAATGGACCCAGGGTTGGAGTGGCTACCCGTGCTCAGGGCCCTAGGAGCACCATCCCGAACTTCAACTGTAAAAAAGTCTCTGGAACATAGAATCAAATCCTAGTCCAGACAACACAGCAATGGCAAGAAATCAAATCACCCCTCCCCAATCAGGGCATATGCAAATACTATGATGTCATTTGCATATACTTCACATAGCTACAATCATATTTGCATATGTAAGACTATCTGTTCTTTCCATTTATGAGACATTTTTTTACATCCGTAGTTCTTGCTGCAGCTGCCCTTTTGTGCTCCTTGTAGTCGACTGCCACAATCATAATCATGTTCCCTATTCTTAGAATCTCTGTGGCTTCTGATTTCTGTTTAAGTAAACACAAACAATTTCTTATGGGAGAAGAGTTTTTTGTTTATTGTTTCCAAAAGGATGAATCTTAAGAAACAGTGCAGCTAAAACAAAACATAAGTCCATCTTTAGAGTGTTCGGAACATAGCATGCCTGCACCTTTTCACAGAGAATAGGTCAGAGACAGTGGCCAGAGAGGGCTGTGCAGTGGGAATATATCTCATAAAACCAGGGCCAGGGGTGCAGCTCAGCGGTAAAGGGTTTCTGACTTAGTCAGTGTTCTACTGCTGTGAAGAGACACCGTGACCACGGCTACTCTTAGGAAGGCAAGCATTTAACTGGGACTGGCTTACGAGTTTCAGAGGTTTAGTCCATTATCAGTATAGCAGGGAACTTGGTAGCATGCAGGCAGACAGTGCTGTAGGAGCTGTGAGTTCTACATCTGGATCTGAAGGCAGCAGGAAGAGAAAGACACTGACTGGGCTTGGCTTGTGCATTTGAAATCCCAAAGCCCATCCCCAGTGACATACTTCCTCTGACAAGGCCACACTACTCCAACAAGGTCACACCTCTCAATCCCTGTCAAGTAGCACCACTCCTTAACCACCAAGCATTCAAATCTGTGAACCTATGGGGACCTTTTAAATTTAAAACCCTATTCAAACCACCACAGTTTGTATACAGACTTGAAAAATAAGAATGTTCCCCAAAGACTCGTGTGTTTAAACATTTGGTTCCCAGTCAGTGATGCTCTCTGGGAAAGTTATGAAACCTTGAAGAGATGGAGTCTCACTGGAAGAAATACATTACTGATGGTGGGCTTTGAGATTTTATGACCATGTCTCACTTCCTGATCTGTCTCTGCTCTTGCGGTCAGTAGCCTTCTGGTTTCTATTGTGCTGTTCATGGCAGACTCTATTCCTCTGGAACAGGAAGTCACGGTAAACCATCCTTCTTAAAATTGCTTTTGTCAGGGTCTCCTACAGCAGCAGGAAAGTAATGGATATATTTTGCCTAACATTCACAAGGTCACGCATTCCACCCTGAGGAAAAGACAGGCGATGGATGAGTGGAGAGTCATTGCTTCCCAAAGGGCGTCGGGTGGAATGGGTGTCTCAGCTGACCCTGTAGGTGAAGGGTGTGCCATGCTCTTATTTCTCCGACTTCTATGTGTATTGGTTTACTTAGTGACTTAGTGCACCTTCTGAGAAGAGAACTGCACAGCAATATTTAATATCCATTTCCAGTCTGAGTGAGTTCATATATACACATATATGTAAACCAGTTTTAAATTCACATAATCTAAATTTTTTTCCTTGTTGAGTATTTAGTGTATCATGATTTTCATTGCTTCATAACTTTTGGAAGCTCATTATCTATACTTTTAGTTGTTTGTTTATTTATTTTATTTTATTACAAACTCTCATCTGTAGCCCAGTGTGGTGGTTTGAAAGAAAAATTTGCTCCCAAATTTGAAAGCAAATGGCCTCCAAAGGGAGTGGCACTAATGGAAGGTGTGGCCTTATTGGAGTAGGTGTGACCTTGTTGGAAGAAGTGTTTCACTGTAGGGGTGGGCTTTGCAGTCTCCTATGCTCAAGTCATGTCCAGTGAGACAGATCGCTTCCTGTTGCCTGCTGGATTAAGATGCAGCTCCTTCTCCACTCTCATCTCCTTCTCCAGCACCACATTTACCTGCATGTTGCCATGCCCCACTATGATGAAAATGGACTAAATCTCCAAAACTGTAAGCCACCCAATTAAATGTTTTCCTTTATAATAGTTGCTGAGGTCATGGTGTCTCTTCAGAGCAATAGAAACCCTAACTAAGACACACAACATGACCTTGGATTTATGATCTTCCTATCTCAGCTATCCTGGTACTGGCTGGGGTTACAGGCACATATCAGATCTTTCTGCTGTTTTTTCCCCTCAGACTGTTGAGTAATGTTTATTTTTTTGATGTAGGAGGGTCTTCTGTATTTGTGTGTTGCTTTCATTGGTTGAATAAAGAGACTGCCTTGGCCTTTTGATAGGGAAGCCCTTAGGTGGATGGAGGAGACATAATGGAATTCTGGGATAGAGAAGGAAGAGTCAGGGAGAGCCACCTGCCATGAAGCTCCCAGGTCAAACACGCTGAATCTTTCCTGGTAAGCCATGATTATTAGAAATGGGTTAAACGAATATGTGAGAATTAGCTAATAAGAGGCTAGAGCTAATGGGCCAGGAAGTATTTAAATGAATACAGTTTCTGTGTAATTATTTCGGGCATAAGCTAACTGGGTGCCTTCTCCTCCTTACTACATTTTTTGTCTTCTTTTGATAGAGCATCTCCTGTGGCCCAGGCTGGCCTTGACCCTCCAGATCTTCCTGCCTCTACTTTCTGTAGGTGTGTACACATACTGTTTATGAGGTGCTGGGGATCAAGCCCAACCAGACTGAGTTACAGCTCTAGTTTTATTTTTGGTTACATCCCTAATTTTATTTTTCCATTGTATTTTTGAAAATATGAAATTTGTTCAACGGTATATGGTGTGGATTAAATTGTACTTCATATTGCTACTGGATTAACCTAGCATCCTTTAGAAAATAATTTTAATATCCCCATCCACTGTTGGATGTACTCATCCTGCATTAAATGGTTATGTATACTTAAGGCTTCCTGGAGTTTGTAATTATGTGGCTCTTTGTGATGTAACTACTCCCATGTAAACACCCCACTCTCAGTTGGTAATTGTCTTAACCAATGTTCTTTTGCTGTGAAGAGACACCATGACCGCAGTCTCTTATAAGAGAAAGCATTTGATTGAGGCTTGTTTACAATTTCAAAAGTTTAGTCCATTATCATCATGGCAGGAAGCATGGTGACATGGTGCTGGAGAAATAGCTGAGAGTTCCACACCCAGATTCACGGGAAGCATAAAGATAACAGGCCTGGCTTAGGCATCGGAAACCCTAAAGTTCTCTCCACTCCAGTGACAGGCTTCTTCCAGGAAGGCTACACCTGCTAATCCCTGTCAAATAGTGCCACTCCCTGATTACCAAATGTTCAAACCTATGAGCCTATGGGGGCCATTCTTATTCAAAGCCCACAGTAATGTTTAATTCTTGAGTCGATCCATTATTCAGGATCCCTTCATCTGATAAGTGTTAGCTGATCATCTGCTTTGTACACCATAGAGCTTCTGCAATGGATGGGCACAAATTGTGGTACCTCTGCCCATAGATGTGCATGACTTCAGACTGACTATTTAGCACTACGGATGCGGCAATCAAGACTCTTTTTCTTCCTATTATCTGAATAGAATGCACACTCATTCGTATGAATGACCTGTGCATAAAAATAAAAAGGTCAATACTTGTGGTCAACACTTGTCATTTGTGTCAACCCCTAAGACATCCGATTGGATTTTATTAATTACATTTTCACTAAGGTATTTTTGGAGGGTACATTTGATGACTTATAAATTAAATAGAAATGTGAAAATGAACATAGGTCTCACAGGTGATTAATATTTCAGGTAATTGTCCTGGAGCTAAAAAAGAAATGTGCTTTGGATTCTATCTCTTCAATAACGAGCACGTGTTACATTCATTATATGGCTGTTTTCTTTGAATATAGATAGCTGTTAAGTCGCCACGGTGCAAACTAAGACGTTGTTAACCGTGGGTGATGGGAAACACAGGAGAAAGGACATCCACTTCTGGGGACTTTCCATGGGCCTGGCACATGTGTTAGCCCTTCTACCAAAGCAAGCCTCCTGGGGCCGAAAATGTGTTATGTTTCCATGAGCCCAGTGTTCAGTCCCACAGATACCAAGATAAAAGGGATGTTATACTGAAATCATGAGGTTTATTTTTTGTGTGTTTCAATGTTTGCCTTTACTCAAACTAATCTTAACCTTAACATAAATTTATTTCATTTAATCTGAAAGCCGAAGTTTAGAGAATAAATTTTTTAAGGTTTCTTTCTTTTTTTAAAGTTGTTGTTGTTTTTTATTGTTTTTATTGAGCTATACATTTTTCTCTGCTCACCTCCCCTCCTCCCCTCTCCCCTTCTGCCTTCTCCCGTGACCCCCCACTCTCCCAATTTACTCAAGAGATCTTGTCTTTTTCACTTTCCTATGTAGATTAATGTATGTCTCTCTTAGGGTCCTCTTTGCTGTCTAGATTCTCTGGGGTTATAGACTGTAGATTGGTTTTTTTTTTGCTTTGCTTTATGTCTAAAAGTCACTTATGAGTGAATACATAATATATTTGTCTTTCTGGGTCTGAGTTACCTCACTCAATATGTTTTTTTCTAGATCCATCCATTTGCCTGCATATTTCAAGATGTCAAAATTCTTAAATGTTATAAAATCATCAGCTGGCCCTTCTGTCAACTGAATTTCTTTTCTCTGAGAATGACATTGTATTGTCTCAATAGTATGGGGTAAGACAGGAAAACTGACTTTTTTATTTTTGTAATTCTTGTGTTTCTATTATATAAGGTATTAGGTTCGCCTCGTGTTCAGTTTCAAATGCATTGCCATTTAGCTGTTGAGATAGCTCCAATCAGTCTCCATCAGATAAGGGAGATGGAATTTTCAAGACACGTAGTGTCTGCCTGTGGTGTTCAAGTATCTGTGATTTCCAAACTGATTTTTCAGGCTCCTTGACGTGGGGGTGGAGTACTGCTTGCTTTGTCAGTAAGTGTTAGATCACTAAGCTGGAGAGCTGTCAGTATCTCTCCATGGTGGGCTACTGGGGTAAAGAAGCCCTCAAGTTGAGCAGTGGTGTTGAAGGCCAAGGAAAGGAGGCTGTGGCTTGGTGTAGTCTATGGCATTGGCTGCTCTGGAGGATTAACTAATGGAGACTGAAATGCTTTCCAGGGAGCAGGCAGCTGAGAGGACGGGGTGAGCACTTCCCACCAGCCTGCTGAGGAGTGTCTTCAACCCTGAAGGCCACTGGAGGCATTAGAGCTGAGCAGAGGGGACTTTTAGCCACCACAGTCGCCAACAACAGAGCAGAATGGATTGCAGCTGTATCTGTGTCCCCAGACAATGAGTGCTACTTGTCTGCTCACCCTGACTGGGTTTTTTATGTGGGAGTGGTGGGCTGAACTGGGAGGCTCACAGAGCTGAGGCTCTGCACAACTTCAAATTCGCAAACTGAGACTTCCGCCGTCATCTTGGGCCAGCAAGCTGTTTCTCGGGTTATCCTTTCTACTGTTGCCGGTTCTTGGACTCTATACTTAGAAAAGCCCAGTTTGCTCACTCGTTTTGATTCATTCATCTGTTTACTCTGCCCCAGATACTTATGGGATGACAAATGATACTCAAACTAGGGGACTAAGCAGTCCTTGAGATCCAGCTCTGCTTCCAAAGACATGGAGATCTCAGACCAGACAACACTGAAGTAGACAGTGAAGATGCTGTCCTGGCCCTAAACCAGAAATATCACAGGATCCCTTCTTGTGTGTCTCCTCTTTGTTGTTCGATCTCCTTGTTAACGGAAGCCTCCAGAGTCTCCGGATGAAGGAAGAGCTTTGATGCGATGTGTGCATTTCTGTGAGTATTGACTGAGAAATCGTTATTTGCCTTACTAAACAGTTCATTCTAAAATTCTTGTAGGGGAGAGTTGAATGCACAGCTGTCATATGCTCATCTGAGCCCCAGCAGACATGCGCATTCTTTGTTGTGCTGGCACCAGGGTGACTTTTCATTAGAAGGCTAGGACAGTGGGGTGCAGGGTTAGGAATGAAGACAATGATGGTCCAGATGCGTGCACAGGGTTTGCACAGCCTTAGCTTCTGCCACAGCACTGGGATCCTGGAGATGAGATAAACATTTTCAGAGGTTCTTCCGTGGCCCCATGTGTGTGCATCTCAGTGTATTCCTCTGTGTCTTATCTGGATTTTGTGCATAAGAGTGTGTTTGCATGTATATGTCTGTGTGTATGCATGTTATGTGTGTTTGTGTTAGGGTTACTATTGCTGTGATGGAACACCTTGACCAAAAGGCAAGTCGGGGAGGAGAAGGTTTATTTGGCTTATACTTCCCCATCATAATCCATCATCATAGAAACCCAGAGGGTGGAATCTTAAGAAGGGGCGGGAACCTGAAGGCAAGAACTCGGGCAGCAACTATGGAGAGTTGTCTCCTGGCTTAATCCTTGTGGTTAGATCAACCTGTGTCCTTATAGACTGGACTACAAGTCCAGGGGTGTCCCCACCAAAAATGGCTTGAATCTTCCCACTCCAATCACTAATTAAGAAGATGCCCCGTAGGCTTGCTTGTCCACTGATCAATCTGGGTGGGGCATTTTCTAAATTGTGGTTTCTTCTTCCCAAATGATATTAGGTTGTATCAAGTTGACATAAAGCTAGCCAGCACAGCATGTATGTCTTTCTTTCTATCATCTATCCATCTATCATCTATTTATCTTATGTCTATCACCTATCTATGTCTGTGTATGAATGTGTCTGTGAGCCTCTGTGTGCATGAATTTGTGTATATGTACCCATATATGTATATTGATATATGCATGTGTCAGCATATATATGTTTGTATCCATGTCTGTGTGTAGATGTGTGTGAATGTGTCTCTGTATTTGTGTGTAAATGTGTGCATGTATGTGGGTTTGTCTGTGTGTCTATGTGTGTCCTTACATGCATATCTTTCTTGGTTGTTAACAGATACCTGACCAAAAACAGCTGATGGAAGAGAATGTTCTGGCCCACGGTCTGAGCAGTGAAACCCATTATGGTGAGGATGAAATTGTGGCTGCAGCCATTTATGGCTGAGAAGCAGGCACTGGAGGCTGCTAGGATCAGAGTTGGGCAGCAAGCAGGGCTGGGCTCTAAACCTCAGGGCACATTCGCCAGTGACCCACTTCCTTCAGCCATGACCCCCCTCATTAAGATGCCACCACATCTTAGAACAGCCACATCAGCTGGGGACTGAGTGTCCAACATAAGACTCCACACAGGCCACTTAACATCCAGACCACAACACAATATTGTGTTCTTTGTTTTCTTCTTTCCTTCCTTCCTTTTCTTTCTTTCCTTTCTTCTTCCTTCCTCTCTTTTTCTCCCCCTCCCTCTCTCTTTTCCTCCCTCTCTTCACTCCCTCTTTCCTTCCTTGCTTTCTCTCTTTCAACATATATAGATGTTTTACTTGTATATGTGCCTATGCAGCACTGTGCCTGGTGCCCATTAAAGCCAAAAGAGGGCATGAGATCCCCTGGAACTGGACTTACAGATGGTTGTAAGTCAGCCTGTGGATGCTGAGAGCCAGGTCCTCTGCAAGAGCACCCAGTGTTCTTAAGCCATCTGTCCTGCTCCTACTTTAATCTTCTGAAGTGTTCTCATAGGTGTTGTGCATAACCATGAGGAATAAACCGTGCTTCTGTCCACACCTCTGAGTGCCATGATGTCATAGTGAACGTTCATCTTTCAAGCGTGGAAGGGAAGTAGGCAGCTTCTTCCCCACGCCCAGATGAAGGATCTGAGACAAGGCTGCTATGCTCTGACAATGATAACGGTATTCTTTGAGATTGCTCAGGCAGTCTGTCTGGGGCCAGTGGTAAGATTCCAGGGCTTAGCAGAGAAGGAAGATGTCCCTCAAGAACTTGTGCTGGGATGGGCATGACTCCTGCTGTCGCTTGTGCTGTACAGAGCCCCAGTCCCGTTTGCTCTAAACATTACCTCCCAGATGAGCTGGGAGACATAGATCCCTGTTTAGATGGATGTGGGCAGAGAAAGGAAGAGGGACCAAGCTGAGGTCGCGCTGTGTGAGATCAGGGATACCGCCTCCTCCCAGAAGCCTGTGTTGGTCTGACTGATCTCTTGCCATTCAATGTCCTTTATCGGCTAAGGCTGCTGGTTCAGTGCCAATGGCACCTGCAACTGGGAACTGGTGGCTGATTTCACAGAGATGCAGGGAGAGTGAGACGATCAGGTGCCGGCCATCCAGATACTAAACCTCACTTGGTGAGGCAGCATAGGAGCCTTCTTCATGGTGCAATTTGAAAACTTCTCCAGTGTGCAGTGATGCAGAGTGTCATTTCCCTCACTAGAGAGCAGTAAGGTGTTTTCCTCATGTCAGCTACATGTAAGATTTTTCTTTAGGAATTCTGGGACATATAGTTTGTCTCCTTAGGATTGCTGTTTTAAAGACCATGTCCTCTACTCTGAGAAGGAAGAGCAAATATTTCTTTAGTGTCTCCCCATCCAGTCTTATTCCTAGGATGGCTTTTTGAATCCCAATATTAATGTTTTGATTTCCTAGGGCCAGAGGTCTGGTAGGCATAGTGCATATATTGCTTATCAGAGTCTCTCAGACACATTCAAAGTACTGTTGCCTGAGCGCCATGAATGAGACACTTAGTACTGGTCACCGAGTGCAGCACAGGGGACACATAGTGCCTTGCACTAGGCGGTCTTGGAGACAGGCTCCTTGTGTTTAAATGCCAGCTCTCAGGTTGGCCATCTGTATGATCTCAAGAAAGTCGGAGTGTCCCCGACTCTTTGATTCAGCTTGATGAGATCCAGCCTCTCCGTCTTGTAGAGAGGAGACAATGACTGTGCTGGGTAAAATGGCCCAGGGATTAAAACACAGCACATGCAGCCAGGCGATGGTGGCGCGTGCCTTTAATCCCAGCACTCGGGAGATAGAAGCAGGTGGATCTTTGTGAGTTCAAGTCCAGTCTGGTCTACAGAGCGAGTCCCAGGACAGGCTCCAAAGCTACATAGAGAAACCCTGTCTCGAACAACAAACAAAAAAACCCCAAAACCCAAAAAGCCACAGCAAATGTAATGAATATATGTTTGTTTAACACTGTTAATAAAAAAAATTCATCACCTTACAATTACTATGACCTCATACTATAGTATCATTAAAATATAGAAGACTGGTTGGTTATGTAGCTCAATGATAGAACACCTGCCAGGCTCACACAAGGTCTGAACATGCACACACACACACACACACACACACAGAGGGAGAGAGAGAGAGAGAGGGGTGGAGAGAGAGAGAGGGATAGAGAGAGAGAGAGAGAGAAACCACAGGGAGAAAAATGATCCCTAGACTGATCTGAAATACCATATTCTGCCCTTATTTTCTGAACCCCATTTCCAAAGGAGCCCACGGCAGTAAGATGAAAAGAAGATTAAAGTGTGTTATGAGAGACCGTCGGAGTCTTCGTTACTGCTGAATTGTGTCCACATCCTAAATTGGCCTCTAAATCCAGCTAAAACCCCCAAGCCTCTGCTGGACTTTTGATCAACTTGGAGTTTAATCCTTTCCATTTCAGATGGATTTGCTCACAGAATAAACTGTTGAATTAAAGAAGACAACTCAATCTTTACTGACTGCCAGTGCTTGGATTTTTTTTTCATTTTGTAATTTCTGAGAATTTTTACACCAAAATATATCCCCTGAATTGGTGAAAAAATTTAAAAAATCACAATAAAATGTTTCTATTAAGAATGGTGAAGAGTAACTATACTAATTAGCCCAATGGTCTTTTTATAGACTGTGTTTATAGAACTAAATACCACTCTGGCATTCTAAGCCGCCTGAGCTACAGAGTAAAATCTGTCTTAAAAAAATTAATAAAATGTTAAAGCACTCCGCTTCATCTCATAAATATATAACTATTAAATACATGAGTACTATTTGCCAATTTAAAAGTGACATGGAAATTAAGCAAGAAATTTTAAAAAGCCCATGAGCAGAAAAAAATTTACCATGCTTTTTGTGTGATTGATTTGTAAATTTTTGTTGTCTTTTCTGTAAGAACCTGAAATGCAGAGGAGTAAAAAGACTATTTTCTTGACCAGATCCTTTTATATATTGTTCTTTCCCTGTCCCTCTCCACTGGAGTTAAACAATAGACACTCAGAAAGGAAATGATGTCAGTCCCCTGTTGATAGAGTCACACTACGCTGGAGGAAACAGCACGCTGGAGCGGCTTCTGCAGCTTGTTATGGTGACTCCAGGAGCTCTGGACAGTTTTGCAATGTAGAGCATAATTGCATTATGGCCCCTGTCAGCTGTAGCTTCTTATACATACAATATGTATCCTTCAACAAAGACAAATATGAATTCCAAAGAAAAAGAGAACACAAAAGAGTCCTTGGGCATCAGGGTTTATAGCTCTGATGTATATAACTGTTTTGATTACACTGTGAAGCATGATAGTCATTCCAAGGCCTTTCCACTCTTCATTCCGGGGAGAGGAATTCTGACTTGACAGATGACTGTGGGAAAAGAAGGGTGTTTATCAACTTCATCATGCTGAAACATGGCTGGTGAGGCATTTGGACCATGCACATGGCATGTTATAAGGAGTCTGGAGGAGGATCTCCGATCTGTCTGGAACAAATCTGCAGGGTCACAGCTCTGTACGTGGCAAACCTATCTGCTTCTCAGGGAAGTCGCTCACCCCTCCCATGGTGTTCTAGTGATTGCTGAATGGTGTTCTGGCTCAATGACCTATTTTATCAGCCTTAAAAATCTAAGTCAAATCTCTTCACAGTCTTGGAATGAGTAACATGGGCCTTTTCCAAAGGGTCTTCATCATGAAAATCACTTCAAGGAATAAACAATGGCCAGGCAGTGGTGATACACACCTTTAATCCCAGCACTCAGGAGGCAGAGGCAGGCGGATCTCTGTGAGTTTGAAGCCAGTTTGTTCTACAAACAGAGCTCAAGGATGGTCAGAGTTGTTACACAGAAAAACCATGTCTTGAAAAAGCAAAAAGAAAAAAAATTAAAATTAAGCGATGGTCTTGGGCCATATATACTTTGCTGTCAGTATTTTTTTTAACTTTCTTTTTAATTTATTCTTTGTGTCTTTCACATCATGAATCTCAACCCCATTCATCTCCCTGTCCCTTTATGTCTTCCCTCTGCCCTTATACTCTCCCCACCAAAGAAAATTAAAGTAAAATTTAAGAGAAGAGAAAAAGAAAAGAAAATTCTCATTGTAGAGGCTGCAGCGTGACACAGTGAGTCATGCTGCATATCCTTTTGTCCATGTATCTTTACTTGTAAGTGTTCATCGCACAGAGTCATTGGTCTGGTCCGAGGCCTCTGGTTTCTGATATACCACTGATACTGAGCCCTCACTGAGACTCCTCTTGGCTATCCTGTTGCTGCCCTGTGTTGATATCCTGCAGCTTTGTGTCTGCAGGACTGGCCCCTTTATGTGCTCTTGCAGATCACAGATGGGGTGGATACTGGGGTGGGCCAACTCACAACCCGGGTTCTGAACCTGGGTAGTTGCAGGGTTGCTCAGCCTGCCAGATTGCTGGCCCCCATCCTCACCATCAGGGCGCCATCTTCAGCATTGTCCCCGATAGTTCACTCTATGGAGCAACAAGCAAAGTGCAGGGGTGCTTCTCCTGCTTTCATATCCTCAGGGTCAGCTCGTCCACATCTGCTGCGGGTTCTCCTTCTGCTCCTTCAGCCAATAGCCTTTAAGATACCAGCCCACTTGGGCGTGGTCTCTTTTGCTTTAAAAAGCAGCAGTAGCCATGCACTTGCTCTCTTGCTTCGGACTCTGCTTCCAGCTACGAGACTCCTTTCCTGGTCGCACTGAGGGCTGTTGTCTAAGACAGTGATCTGTAAGTTTTTCCTTTAAATAAATAACCCTTTTATTAATCATAATTCCAAACTGGTGTGGGATTGTTTTGTGACTTATGCCTTCAGACACCATCAGAGTCAGCTTTACCATATGTCCCAGGCAACGTGAAGGTGCTACCCTCCCGAGTACTGCAGCTGGCGAGGGACAGGGACAATTCTCTTCTCTTATAACTTCAGTGCCAGGTCTCCCAGCTGCCACAGGCAGTGAAGGGAGGCATCACCACATGGCAGGCAAGGGAGTGTGGCCAGCTATCCCATTCTCATGCTCTCAGGTCCTGCTCACCTGCGCCTCTGCCAACAGGGTCAGCTAGACTGTGCTGCCCAGGCAAGGTGCAGGGTCTGCTCTCCCAAGTGCTGCTGCTGGCAACAAGGAGCTGCTTGCTCACCTGCTGCAGGTAACTGGGGTGAGGAAGAGGAAGGGCATCTTTCCTTCATCCATGAAACATCATGGCAGACAAGGGGGGCGGGACATACTCTCCCATTCTTATGCCCTCAGAGCCAGCTCACCCATGCCCCTGCAATCGGATTCCACTCTATTGGGCTCCCCAGGTGAGATGTAGGAACTGTTCTCCTGAGTGCTGCAGTCAGTATGGCGCAGCGCCAACACTATACAGCCCTAGATCTAGACATGGGCCCCAGCAGCAATCCAGGCCCGGACATCACCATGGCCCTGGATGTCAATCAAGTCACCCACCTCAGCCCACTTCTCACTGCTTTCACCTCTTCAGACATGTCCCTGTCCACAGGACATGGACCATTCTGTCTCTCTCCCATTCCACACCTTATATTTGCCCACATAATAGTGCTGACAACCTGGCAGAGCAGCCCTGCTTCCTCTTCAGCAACTCTCCTGGAGCCTGCATGTGGGTCTTCTTGTCCCACTCTGTCCATAATGGCACTGAGTGGCCATTATTCCTCCCCAGTGCCCCCATCAGTATTTCTTAAACTATTTTTATTTATTTTTTTACATTAACATATTTATTGATTCTCTAGGAGTTTCACATCATGCACCCCAAACACATTTACTTCTCAGTCTTTCCATGTCTGCCCTCAACCCTATGGCCTCTTTCCCCCATCTGCAAGAAAAAAATAAAAATAGAAATAAGAATTGAAAAAAAAAAACAAGTTAAAAAAAAGTAAAAACAAAACAAGTTCAATTTGTGTTATCTGTATACTCACTGGAGCATGTTCAAACTCTCAGTGGCCTGCCCCTTAAATAGAACTGAATCTTTCCCCTCCTGGGCCCCCTCCAGTAGCCATCCAATCGTGGAGAGCTATACTTTAGCATCCCCATCACACTGTTTAAGAGTTCTCTTCGTGCCGGGCGGTGGCAGCACAGGCCTTCAATCCCAGCACTCAGGAGGCAGAGGCAGGCAGATCTCTGTGAGTTTGAGGCCAGCCTGGTCTACAAGAACTAGTTCTAGGACAGGCTCCAAAGCTACAGAGCAACCCTTTCTCAACCCCTCCCCCCCATAAAAAGAGCTCTCTTCAATGGCTTCCTGTCTAGGCTGTTATTTGGGAGTGGGTAGTAGGTAAGGGTTGTCATAGAAGCCTTCCATATCCCCCCTCTCAATTGTGCAACTGCAGTCATTGATATCATGTAAAGTAGCCTCCTTGCTCTTCATAGTCAGCAGGAGCATGGATCACGGCTGCCACAGTTTCTGGTGACGTGGCAGCGCAGACCACAAACACAGACCCTGGCTTCAGTGGGACCATGGACCCAGACAAGGCCCTTGACGGCAGCCTAGACCCGGACATTACCATGGCCTCAGACAGCTGCCCAGGCCACTCATATCAGTATGGCCCCTGACCGCTGCACAGCCAATGGACAACATGGCTTCGGGCTGCAGCACAGGTCATGGACATCTGCATGGCCTTCGGGGTAACGCTGAAGACATTAATACGGACCCTAACTGTGGTGGGAACTTAGACCCAGATGTGGCCCTGCTGAACTTGCCTAAAAGTGAGATGATCCTTTGGGGTTCCTGATTCATGAAAGAGTCTACGAGACATTCTGCAGCATACAGAGGAAAGTGACTGAACTGTCTTTGAAATTTTTTGCTTCATGGAAATGTCTGCTGGATACTGTGGGCCTGTAGGCTGAAGATGGATGCCCCAAACGGTACAAAAAAAACTGGGTGACTGTCCAGGCAGCGAGATGTCTCTGTCATTTCTAGAGTTTTGGAAGTTGCTTACTTCTTGTTTACTTAGGTAATATTATATCCTTCTGGAGTCTTTGATGGAGTTGAAGAATAGATAGATGGTTATAGTTTTCCTTTGTCATGATAAAAGATAAAGTAGATATAAATATTGTAACTGTAATTCTTGCTTGATAACTGTTTTGTTATATGTAATTTTACTATGTTAAAGTTAAGGCCTTCCTTTTTTGCTTAAACAGAAAGGGGGAATTGGTGTAGGAGGTCCTTCTGTATTTGGGTTGCTTTCATTGGTTGAATAAAGAGACTGCCTTGGCCTTTGATAGGGCAGCCCTTAGGTGGGCGGAGTAGATAGAACAGAATTCTGGGAAGAAGGACAGACAGGCAGATGCCATGGTTTTCCTGCCTGAGATGGACACTGGTTAGACTCATGCCGGTAAGCCACCGTCAAGATGGCTTAATGGAGATGGGTTAAATTAATATGTGAGAGTTAGCCAATAAGGGGCTGGAGATAATGGACCAGGCAGTATTTAAATGAATACAGTTCCTGTGTAATTATTTCAGGTATAAGCTAGCCGTGCTACCGGGAGCCAGGGGGCAGGACACAGCCAAGGGTGGCTGATATGAAAAGCAGGCCTGCTCCTCATGTAACAGTTCATCACAGTGGCTCCTGACCAGCTAGGGTGCAGCCTAGCTGGCTTCTGCCTTGTTCTTCTTAAACTATTATTAACTGGCCATGATTATTTTGGGGGGGATCTTTCCTTGTATTTGAATGAAGAGCTATAAAGGCTTTTGTATTAATTTCATAAGAACATAAACCTGATCATAGAAGCCATTGCTGTCTTGGCAGGTGGGACATTAAGGCCTGAAACAGGCACCCATGCTACAGCAGGATGAATTGACTCAGAATAGCTATCTGGTGCCATCAGTTACCTTGGCTCCCTACAGCTCCAAAGTGCCCAGGGAGGCTTTGGGGCAGAGATGCTGTAGTTGCGTTCTTTACTGTCAGGTGAGGTCCTGGTCCAGTCAGAAGTGACACACACAGATCAGGCCAAGTTTAGGAACTAGGAAGCAGCAGAGGTAGACTGTTTGTTGGTAGTAAAGGAATTTCCAGGTGCTGGGCCTGTGGGCTTGTTAGGGGGAAGGGGCTGGGGATACACATGACATGAGAGAACCTCTTTCTGCAAGTTATTCTCTGTCCTACACACACACACACACACACACACACACACACACACACACACACACACACACAGGACAAAGAAATAAATGCAATAAAAGGGAAGAAAGAAACAAAAGAAGATAGGAAGGAAGGGAGGAAGAAAGGAAGAAAGGAAGGAAGGAAGGAAGAAATCAATAAAAACAAACTGCAAGGAAGGCAGGAAAGAAGGAAGGAAGGATAAAAGGAAGGAAGGAAAGAAGGAAAGAAAGAAAGGTAGAAAGCAAAGTCTGGACGGTGCTATGTTCCCAATCTGAGTGTCAGTGTGTGGAAGGCATGGCTCCCAGCTGGAGACACTACTCAAAGGTAAATAAATTACAAAGGAACTAACCTTATCAACAAATAATCCATCAGTGGGGCCTAGCTGAAGGAAGTAGGTCTCTGGGGTATGTCACTTAAGGGTATTTCCTTTCCGGGGCCCCTGTGCTCTGGCTGTGTTTTGTTGTCATGAGGTGAGCAATCTCCTGTGCCATCTGCCATATGTCCCCACCACAGCAGCGTTTTCACTACCTCAGGCCCTGGGCAACAGAGCAAATCAGCCTGGATTGAATCGTGGGCCACCGCAGATTTTCCCTCCCTTTGTTGATTTCTCGGATTCTTTGTCACAGCAGTGTGACAAGATGTGTAACTGGACAGGCTTTTGTACATTTCGAGAATAAATTCAATGCATTTTCCATGAAGCTACTTTCCTCTGTTCTCCTTACACCTCTGCTATATCCATAAATAATTGTATAATTAAAACTCTGCATAATGAGATTAAAAATAAATCCCATCCTAGGTGTATGCCTCAGTTTTCCTTGTTAAACTTCAAACCAGTGAGCTAAGACATACCTCACACAATATCCTAAAAGCTGGACAAGATGGCAGAAGGATTAATGGAGTACTCAGGACCATCATCCAGGGAAATGACCGCATCGCACTATCGTCTATCTCCTGAGCATCAGCACTGATTTGATCTAATTTTGATTGGCTCACATGGAATCGTCTCCCATTACATCTCCTACAGCAAGCCACGGCCTTGAATTCTTAAGACAGATTCCTGTCTCAGAACCTCTGACTTCCTTATCTAGCTGCAGAGATGAAAGAATGGAAGAGAGATGTATCGAGGAGAGTTTCACCCAGAACTGGCTTGTTAAGGGGGAGGGGCTAGGGAAGGGAACAGCCTCCTAACTATTTAGATATAGTCCTTGAATTATTTAAATTTAGTTCACAAATTAACACATGGAAGTCTGAAACCATAAGTGGTGCAATTTGGCTGTTTAGTTAATTAAGGGAGGAAGGAAGGAAGGGAGAGGTGGAGGGAGAGATGAACATACAATCAACAATCCAAGACTCCACTTGAACCTGCACTGACTCCATCTGATGACTGCGTCTCCCTCAACATTCCCAGATGAGAGGCATCTGTGCACTCTGCCAGGTGAACTAATTACAGTAACACAGGTCACCTGGTATGGTAGACACCCAGACCTCATCACAGACAGGCAGACGACATTTGCATTGCTAAACTGCTTTTGTCCCAGAGATCCCATGAGAGTATGGTAGTCCTCCCAGGGAGTGATAGGACGCAGCTGAGCAGGCAGGCGCTTTGCAGATCTTACCGGAAGCTTTAACTACTTCCTGGTGGTCACAGGAGGCAAGGGAGAAAGTAATGATTCTTTCAAGACACGCTGAAGCTCCATGGTGTGTGTGTGTGTGTGTGTGTGTGTGTGTGTGTGTGTGTGTGTATGGGTATGTGGGTGTGTCATTTAGAAATATTTAGAAAAGTAGGAAAGCTTCCCCAGGCAGGAGGAAGAGAATCCTGGTGGGCTGGCCTGGATTTGACTTCTTCACCTCCTGTGGTTTTCAATGCAGCACACTTGCATATTTTCATTGTGACTTAAAATAGCTTTTGAATGGTTGAGTTGAGGCACATCAGCTTGTGTTTCAGGAAAACCAGTCTTCTAGAATTTTGGACAAACTCGTGTACTTACCCAAGGCAAGACTGTTTGCCAATGGCGTTCCTCACAGACACTAAAAAAAAAATAAAAATAAAAAATAAAAATAAAAACGTTCCTAGTGTTCCTCAGCTGGAAGCAGCTATTCAATGGATTGCAACTAAGTAGCAAACGGGTTTCAAAAACTATATGCAATTTTTTTTTTTTGCTAAGCCTTCCTTGGGGTGAGGGTGGGGGCTCCAGAAGTATCCTAAAGCAGACGTTAAGATCTGGGTTAGGCTGTGTCTTGGATTATGGTTTAGAAGGGAGGAAGGACAGGCGTCAACAGACAGGAGCCAGCTTCCTGCAGAGAGTCAGCAAGGCAGAGCATTAGTAAGCGCTATTGCCAGGAGGATAGGTGAGCAAGGGTCTTTTGGGGAAAGACCCTGGAAAAACTGACCTTGGAAGGTGTCTAAGAACTAGAGAGCATTCCAGATGGGAAAGGCAGCAGAGTTAAGGGGTAGGGGCTGCAGAGGGCAGGGTGGATTTAGAGGGACACAGGACTGGGACAGCAGGCACAGAGAGTAGAATCAGATGAACACAGACTTCAGACAGGAGAGTGCTGGTCTGGGTCTGCATCTGTGCACCAGCTGTACACAGACCGGGAATGATCCCTGGAAGATGTTCCAGCCCGTGCCCAGATGGTAGCTGGTAAAATAAAGGTTGGAGTGTGGTCTAAAGACCAACCAACCCAAGGACCAGGGAGGCAGGGTGATGCTCGCCGGGTGTGTTTGTTCAGCCCTCTGTCTCAGGCACAGGTGCCGCTCCTTGTTGGATCTGAAGTCTTGGAATGCGTGTTTGTCTGGAGGGCACAGCCCCAGACAGACCTGCCTGCCGCCTCTTCCTCCCCACATTTTCTCACCTTGAATTTGTGCCCACATCTTGAAAAGAGACACAGGTCTGGCATTGTTCGTCATTACTTTCAAAGAAGAAGGGATTGCAAAGCAGTTGGAAGTGGGGCAGAGCCCTAAACCAGTGAAGACTCCCAAGCTGAGCCCCTGCTCCACTGAGTTTTAGGAGACTCTTTTTCAGCGGCCTTTGTATTTGAGTTCTGATTAAGATCACGTGTTATAAAGTGTATTGTATTTAAGGGTAATTTTTCCACCCTTTGAAATGCAGCACTTTGGATAATGAGCTAGCTTGTGCCGGGTGCATGGAAACTTTCCTAAGAAAAAGCTTTATTAGAGCGTTTGGGTCTTCCTAGAAACAACCTTTTCCAATCCACAGTTACTTCCTGTGTTCCTTGGAAGCCTTTACCAGTGCACTTCCTGGAGCACATTCTAAATTGTTTAGGGAAGCGCAAGAAGCCCCTTTTGCGAGGTGTCAAACATTAGAGGGCTTCAGTAGGCCTTGGGTTTGGTGTTTGCTTTAAAAAGAAAGATACTTGTGTGTTTAATGGAGCCTCTTCAAGCCACTGGAGCGGAATAAGAGTAAACTATCAGGTTTACTTTGAGAAAGAAAATTAACAGTGTTACAGATGGCTCTTAAAGCAACAGGTAATTTCAAATGAAAAGAAAGGGAGAAACTGAAGACATTATTTACAGAAAAGGTTACCTGATATGTGGTGGCTTCTAACAAGACTCACCATCTTCCTAGGAGGAGGGTGGAAAACTGTTTTCATGGCAGAATATCCTCCACAGAATATTCATTCTGCTTATCTAGAAATGCGTTCCATTGCAGGAGAATTTAACCAGTTCACAGCTGTATGCTTTTTCTAGTAATTAAGAAAGCCTCTGTATTTGAGTCCTGATTTAGATTATGGACTATTCAGTTAAGAGAGGAAACTTTGTTAGTTGTCTCTCCCTGTGTTGATCTGAAAGTATAGGCTCCGGAGAAGCTGGGGTCCCTTTCAGAAGGAAGATGGAGCCAGGCGGTGGTGGCGCACGCCTTTAATCCCAGCACTCGGGAGGCAGAGGCAGGCGGATCTCTGGGAGTTCGAGGCCAGCCTGGTCTACAAGAGTTAGTTCCAAGACAGGCTCCAAAGCTACAGAGAAACCCTGTCTTCAAACAGACAAACAAATAAAATAATAATAATAATAATAATAATAATAATAATAAATTTTAAAAAAGGAAGTAAGCTGGGAAGGAACAGGGATAGGATAGGAGTGCTGGAAGAGCTTATACAAAACAATGCTTGTGTGTGTGTTGTGTGTGTGTTGTGTGTGTGTGTTGTGTGTGTGTTGTCTGTGTGTACGTGTGTATGTGTGTTGTGTGTACGTGTGTGTGTGTGTTGTGTGTACGTGTGTGTGTTGTGTGTACGTGTGTGTGTGTGTGTGTGTGTGTGTGTGTGTGTGTGTACGCGTGTCTCTGCTGACGGTTAGCTGTTTCCAAGGACAAAGGTCTCCTTGGGGAAGCCTGGGGCACTGTTCTCTGAAGTGAGCCTAGGTGCCCCTAAGGCTTGGTGTCCTTTCAGTGTTGGGTCATATAAAAGACTCTCCATCTGGAGCCAGCTTCCTGTAGAGATGTTCTCTCAAGACTGCACTCTGAGGCATCTGAAAGACCAGTGCTGGCCAGGCCATGGAGGCTCATGCTGTGATCCAAGTGCCTAGGACACTGAGGCAGGAGGATTGCTGTGACTGCAAGGCCAGCCTGGGCCACAGGGTAAGACTTTGTATCAAAAGGACAAACTCACAAGCTGGCGACAACTGAAGTACTAGAGCTGAGCTTCTGTAGTGAATCTGTCAAATGTTATGTGAGGAAACCCCGATGAAGGAGGTAGGGCAGACTTAAATTAGGAAGGGCTGTTGGGAATTAAAGCTCAATCAAACATTTTATTTTTTTGAAGTCTCTCAGTATGAGCACTTGAAATACAGGCTCTATAGCTAAGTGTTCAGAATGTTACCTGCTTCATTTTGCTGTTTCACCCGAGGTACTGGGTGCCTTGAAGACACTGAAGGAACTCACCCATATGCCGGACGAACACGGCTTAGCCCAGAGAGCCGCCCTCTCTGGAGGAATGGTGCACCTAATAAAGCATCATTCTGGATCTACCTCCGTGACATCTGTCAAGATCTGATTTCCAAAATGCAGTCATTTCAAATAGTTTTCCGAAGTGAAACTTAGTCTTTAGGGTGGATTTCTTTGCATTAAGGGGTTATTCATTAAATGAAGGGCTACAGCCCTTCTGGAAAAATCTAATTGCTCAGGTCATGTCCCACTGATGCCACCTGGGCATTCTTCCATGTCCCCAAGGATTTTGGCTTTATGCTGCCCTCTAAGCTTCCTCCTGCAAGATGTGTGCCAGTGGCCCCATCGCTGCAGAGCGAGGTGGAAGCTTGTCCCAAGTTAAGTTTATCATATATTGTCCTTGCTTCGTTTCTGTCGCTGTGATAAAACACCTCAAATATACACAACTTAAGGAGTAAAAGAGTTAGCTAGATTATAGTCCATTGCCATGTCCAGCAAGGCGTGGATCCTGGAAACCTGATTGGGGGTGAGGAAGGAATGAAGAAAGGTCAGACACACAGGCATAGGAAAGCTGGGGTTAGGTGGGGCGTGCATTCTCTGATGGAGCGGCACAGCCTACAGCAGCCAGAGCGCCAGCATGCTCGTGTTTATTATGCACAGCACGGGGAGAGGTTTTCTGGTCTCTGTGGGAGATTGTAGGCTGAAGCACACGCTATTCGGTTATTCATACAAGCACTCATACATGCACACACTGTCCACATCCGCCATAGACCAAAGAAAGGATATCTTTGCCATCCCTCTGAACCTCACCCCAAGGAAGGCTTTGCTGCGCCCATGGGTCTAAGGCATTGGTTCTTGACATGACTATGTTCGTGTCAATAGTACACATTCACTCAAGGCTTCGTCTGCTCCCTGTAGTCCAGCACTTTGGAGCAATCAAAGCAGGAATTTAAAGACCCCTGTCCACAGACAAGAGCAGAGAAAGAACCAACTCAGGGATCCTGCTCTCTCCACTCTAACGCAGTTCAGGCTGTAGCCTAGAGAATGTACCCGGTCACATTCAGGGTGGGTCTCCCAACTTCCGTTAATCAAGATAATCCTCCATACACATGTCCACAGGCCACCACAGTCTGGACGGTTCTTCACTGGAGCGTTCTTGCTGGATGATCCTACTTGACGATAAAAACTGACCACCACATATAGTGGAGATATTATTTTTGATAGATCGCAGCGTTCTTATCCTCATGTAACAAGATATATAGCCAAAGAGAGTGAAGAAAGGGATGCTCGCCGGCCACACCCACTACTATCATTTAATAGATGAAAACAAAACAAAAACAAGAACCCCCCAAATAGAATCCCCACAAATTTCTGAACTATTTGCTTGGATTTGGGTTGCCATGTTATGAACTCAACTCACTATGCAGATAGTCACTGTGTTTGTCTTCTTCCTTGGGGACTCAATTAAAGGGAGGGAAATGTAAACAGACCTCTGTATGCAGTTACCATATTTAATCCTAAGTAAACACGTAGGAGAATATGCATTCTTCTTAGTCAAATAATGAGTTATTTTTGTTTCCTGTGAAGCAGAGTTGAATTTAATTTTTTAAGGCATTGAGGCTTATTCAATTAGGAGTCTTAAAGGAAAATAAAATAAATGCACACTTCAGAAATTAGTTATATACAAATGTTTATTTAGAATAAAAGAAAAATAACAAATTGCAAGATTTTTTTCCCAAGGTTCCAAATACATTGAAGCAGAAAAAACATGATCATTTTAGTAATTCTTTGTACCCTGGGAGGCCAGCAATAATCTTGTCATATTTTCTTTGAAGAGACTAAGAAGATAATTTAGTCTTTGTTAAAGCATTGTTGAACAAGATTTTTTTTGATAGTCTAGAAAACTTTTTCTTAGCTCCACAAATTATTATAGATGTTAAACAGGATTCGCCAAATATATGGGGAGAAACTTCCTGCCAATATCTTTTAGAGTTAGGGAAGATAGTTCCATTAGGAAAGTGCTTGCTGTATGTGCATGAGGGTCTGAGTTTGGATCCTAACCCAAGTATAACAGGAAGATGTTGTGGTCCATCCTTGTGACCCAGAGTAGGGGGATGGAGACAGTTGGTTCTCTGAGGTGCTTTGGCCAGCTAGCCTTGCTTCCTTGGCAAGTTTCAGGTCAATGAGTGTCTCAAAGCACAAGGTGAATGAATTGGAGGGATGTCAATCTTTGCCTATTGGGATTAAAATGGTAAATTTCACCCAAATACACCACTCAAGTCTTTCTGGTTGACATTGCTTCCCTAAGCTAGAAAATAAACAGTGATGTTTCTAGTCGGCATGTCCCATCACAGGGATTTCCCCAGCGTTTGGACCAGTTGTTTTCCCTAACCCCCATCACACGTCCTATGACACATGTGCTGCATTGTAGAAGCTCTTTCTGAGTGTGTGTGTGGAAGTCAGAGGACAACTTGCAAGGATCTGTTGTTTCCTTTCAACAAGCAGGTCCCAGGTATCAGATCCACACTGTCAGGCTTGGTGGCTAGCACCTTGACCCACTGAGATGTCTTCGCAGCCCTGAGTAGATTTTTATACTTCTGCATGTTCTTCGTTAAAAGAGCACTGGACAGGAGCGATAAGAACTAGTTGCTCAGTTTTCTTACTGGCGATTTTACTTTAGCAGCACCCCCCACCCCATACCTCTCTGTGTTGGCTAATTTTATGTCAGTTTGGCACAAGTTAGAGTCATTTGGGAAGAGGGAACTTCGACTGAGAAAGTGACTCCACCAGGTTGGCCTGTGGACAAGCATGGGGTGCATTTTATTGATTGATGGTTGATGTGTGAGGGGTTAGTTCACTGTGGATAGTGACATCCGTGGATAGGTGGTCTTGGGTGCTATAAGAAAGCAGACTGGGCAAGCCATGGGGAGCAAGCCAGTAAGCAGCACCCCTCCATGACCTTTGCACCAGTTCCTGCTGATATGAGCCACAAGAATACAGTGAATGCACAGCTGACAGATTCATAGACAAACCCACAAGTGTACAACTTATGGGGAACCCGATTTATAAAGTTTTGGGAACACCTGTCTTTTGAATAGACACTGTCAATTCTGTAGAAATCTTGTGAAATCATAACGTTTCTCCCTCCCATAATGGGATTCATTCCAAAATACCCTAACAGTGTATAAACCATCCTTTAAACCTGACCTTTCATGTACTGACAACTGTATACCTTCTCCCACACTGTGGATCCCTGGTGTGAAAGCATTCAGTCATCCAAACTTTTGTTCTCATAGTCCAATCTACATAAAGCTAGACCCCCCCACAATTATCCTTATTGACAGGACTTATTTTTTTAAAAGGTTTTTAATCTATTTTTTAAGATTTATTTATTTATTATGTATACAACATTTTGCCTCTATGTATGCCCACACACCAGAAGAGGGCGCCAGATCTCACTACAGATGGTTGTGAGCCACCAAGTGGTTGCTGGGAATCGAACTCAGGACCTCTGGAAGAGCAGCCAGTGCTCTTAACCACTGAGCCATCTCTCCAGCCCTTGACAGGACTTATTGACAAGAAAGGATCCCTGAGCAAGAGGCACTGAGCAGGAGAGACAGTATGTCTGCTCTTATAGGTCTAGCTGGCCCTGAATTATCTAACAGCCAACTCAGGAGAGTGTAACCTACTGCCCTTTGCTCTACCCTAACAAGCTATTAATATTCTGTGCTTACCTTCACCTTTCAAGGTCTTAGTCTAGGAAATTAACTGTTTGTACCTTTATGCCTAAAATAGATAGGAAAAAAGCTTGGGTTGCTAAACCAGCCCCAGAGAAAGAAATTCCTTCTTACCTGGGTGCCAAGGGATACAGCACCCTGATGCTTACCTAGGGACTAAGTCTCACAGTCACACCCCTTCCAAGACATAAGACATCTACCTTGTGAGTCTTTTATCCATCCTGTTAGCCCTAAGAAAGAGATGCTTGGTATCATTGTTATTTACCAGAGAATTGTTAACTATGTCTGTGTGGGTGTATAAAATGGAAACCTTGTGGGATGGGAGGAACAGTGAGGACCATCAAAAGAGAAACGTCAAGGAGGAACAGCGAAAGGGGATTAAATGAGACATAATAAAAAGACTTCTGTGAGTTAATTTATTTCATTTGCCCTCAGACCTTCTTAGTCAGGTTTTTGCCTGCTGTAGAGACCCTTCTGAATCCTGAGAGGTTTAAGGGGGTGAACTCCCGAACATAAACCTCAATATCCTGCCTCCAAGTTCCTGCCTGTTTTGAGTTTCTGCCCTGACTTCTCTCAGAGAGGGATGGTTACCTGAAAGTGTAAGCTGAAATCAACCTTTTCCTGCCTTGCTTTGGTCACGGCCTTTACTACAGCACTAAAAACCTTAACTAAGCTGCTCTCATTCCATCTCTGCTCTGCCAGACACTGTCTACTTCAGTAAAGAGAGACCTCATAGTGCAAGGACAATGGCAGTTTGTACATGTGGTATGGGCTGTGTGTGTTGTATGGCCTTGTTATTGTGTGCACGGAATGTGTTTGTAGAGGTCAGAGGTCAACTCCAGATGTCTTCCATAAAGCTTCAGGGATCCTTCTGTCCATCGCCTCCGTCCCCCCTCCCCCCGCATCCCCCTCCCACCTCCTGCACTGCAGTTACAGGGCACCGCTGTACCATGTCAAGCTTTAAAAGAGTGTGGGTTCTGGGTTTCTGGCCTCAGGGTCCCCTAATGCTTGCATCATGGGCAACTCTACCAACTGAGACGCCTCCTCAGCTTGTTGGTTTTATTTTGTTGTTATTTCGTTCTCACTGGTTTTTTTTTTTAAGTGAACATAAGTTTAATTAAAGTGTTGGGTTTTGTCATGGCATCTTCATACGTGCCATTATGCTTTGCTCTCGATACTCATTTTCCTCACTGCCCTCTCCCACTCTTCCTTCCCTGCTAGCCCCGCCCACTGCTTACTTGTCAACTATATTCTCTCCCCCTTTTCCTGCCTCTTTCGGCAGCCCTTCCTCCTTTCTCTTAGCCCCCTCTTCAGTTTCATAACTTACACACATTCACATATAGGCACACTCACATGCATACATACATACACATGCACACGCACTCACACTCACACATGCACACATATGTGTATACACTGTATGTACATGTATGTGCACACTGATACCCACATGGATACACACTCAGTACATTCACATGTGAAATACTGCAGGCATACTCACCTACCCGTGAACACATGCAACACACACTTGCACATCCATGCACATACACTTGCAAGCACTCTCACAAGCATGCACTCAATTTTAAATACAAGTTCAGCATATAAGAGAAAACATGGAATCTGCCTTTCCAGATGTGGCTTATTTCTCTCAAGATAATGCATTTCAATCCACCCAACTTTTAAAAGACATGAATTATTTTATTAGCTTCGCTAGTAGATTTAGCAGTGATTTATATCCACTAGTATATTCACTAGTGAATTCTATCCACTGAGCAGTGGTGTTGGTTTTCTTAAGGATATAATCTCTTTTGAGCATATCATCTTCTTTGACCGTGTCTGCCCTGTGCCTTCCCTCCTCCCCTTCCACCTCTCACCTCTGGCTAGCTCTCTTCCTTCCCCTCTGTTTCACAACGTAGATAAACCAAGCATCCACAAATGAGAGAAAGCATACAATATTGTCTTTCTTAGGCTAGATTATTTTGCTTATTTTTAAAAGCATTTTTGTTTTGTTTTTGAGACAGAGGCTAGGCTTAGGGTCAAAGCACAGATCCGCCTGCCTCAGCAGTTTTCATGCTGGGTTTACAGCGTGTGTAAGACTGCAGAGCAAGGAGGTCAAACATGGAACGCTCAGAATCAACCCGATATAGCAAAGACCCATTATTAGTTAAACTCTGCTTGGACAGGGATACCCTAAGAAGCCAGGCCTCCATCGTGTCCTGGTCCATTTTGCTGAGCAAGTGCCAATGGAAGGAGGGAGCATAATCACTCTTTCTGTTTGTATGGCCCAGAGGGACACTTTCTGATGTAGCCTTACAGGAGCTGAGTAAGTCCTCTTCACAAGTCTTTCCTGGGTAGCCTGTCTAGTATCCTCCTCAGTGGCTAAAAATGGCAGCATGAACTCTCTGCCCTGCCTTGACTCCACCCCTCTTCTGATCTCCATCTAGTTCTCTGTCTTACTATTTTGAGAAGGGAGAGAAGTGATAAGATTTAAAGAGTAAGATCTTCTGTACAATCAAGATGCATTTAGGAGGTTCCGTTTTATTTCGCTTGCCAAAGTCTGCCATTAAAATAAGGAAAAGCTGCCCTCCTCTGCCAGCCTAGTCCCCCATTGGTTGCCAAGGGTGATGTAATGTGAAAAATGAATTGGGGACTCTACGGGGCACAGGGTGCTGTCACCACCTCAGTCTTCTTTCCACACCACGTTTACAAACATGTCGTGCACTCCAGACAAGAGCAGATGCCACAGGCACCCACTTCAAGCCTGGCATCCTCATCACGTCCAGAAAGGGAACTAGCCAAAGTCAGCACAGACACAGAGCAAGTGGCAGTGGTGTGGGAGGGCTCCCCAAAACTGAGCGTAACAGATGGTCAAACGACGTGAACTCACAGTACACATTTTGGAGACTAACAGGCACTGGGGATCATAATTTGTCACTGCAGAAGAGGCCTGGCTTAAAGGGATGGAGTGAGAGGCAGCCCATGCTGGAGTCTTTGGACCCGTGTTTGTTTCCTGACACTCCCGCTGGGATACATTTGGGAGTTTAGCCCCAGAAGTCAGTGTGTTCATAAAAGGGCAGTTTTGTTGGGTATCAGAGGCCTTGTGACTGCAGCAGGCAGAATCCTTCCTGTGGCCCCTGAGGCCTGAAGACCATGAGTTCTTTAGACTTTCCCTTCTGCAGGCTTCTCCGGTTCAATAGTCAAAAAGCAGAGTCGCAAACATACTTCAATTGGACATTTTTCTCTGCCTCGGTGAGGTCTGCAGAGAAATTCTTAGTAGGACTCTAGAGTGTCCCAGCAGATCACAGCCATGGCGCTTTCCAACAGAGTACAACAATAGTGTTTCCCTTAGGAACTATCTTGCATTTCCTCCTCCAATTGTATTTGGAGCCTAAATGGGCAGCATTGGGACCTGGGAGGCTGGGGGCCCCAGAAATAGCTTATCAGTCTTGCTAAAGCCCACCTAACATTCTGCATGTTTGGGGCAGGGGTTGATGCTTGCCATGGATGTACTGAGGGCAAAGGCGGCATCTCCACCCTCAGCATCCAGGAGTGACTGCTCCCAGGTGGTAGTGGAAGACCTGCATATGTGGCTGTGGCCAAGAAGGGGTGGCAGCCCTGGGAGAGGGATGTCAAGGACCAAGCAATGGAGAGCAAGCGCTCTGCCCAGCAACCCTGCAGTTATTTTGTGTGAAGCTTTGTCTTTGGAACATTTTCCAACAATACGTAATTGAAAATATGCTATATGAAAAGCTCTGTCCCTGGGAGCTGACCTGTGGCAAATAAAACAGATGGGTCCGTCATCCAAGAAACACATTTCAAACCTAGGACTCAGAAGGGTTTGGTCTTTCAGTCAGTGAAATCATCAGCTCCTGCAGAGGGAAAAATGGAAAGTGGTTTCTGGATTCATCTCTAGGTGTGTATATGTGCATATGTGTGAATGTGTGTGTGTATGTGTGTGTATGAGTACATGTGTGTACCCTATTTGTGTGTGTATACACGTGTGTTTTATGTGTATGTATGTGTATGTCTACATATATACATTTGTGTGTGTGTATGATTGTCTTTTGGGGAAAATGAGACTTGGGGTTCAGAGATGAAGCCTACCTTATTTGTAGTACACAAACACACACACAGAGAGAGAGAGAGAGAGAGAGAGAGAGAGAGAGAGAGAGAAGAGCAAGCACAACAGAAGTTGGCTCTGGTCTTGGGTAGGATGGAACGAAGTGAACCACTGAAAATGGAATAACTCACAGCTATTCTGTGAATCTGAAGTTCAAAAACAACTTTGAGGATGTGACCCTTCTTTAGAAAAAGAATGAAAGACAAATCACTTCACACTGCCACCAAGTCAAACTTAGCTCTTTCTGATGTGAGGAGTGCAGGCAGCCTGCATCTCAGCTTCACCTCGCAGGCTTCCTTCTTACAGAGACAAGCAAAGGTCCAAGGTCCAGCAGAAATCCTTGACACTGTAAATATCACAGACTCAGGAGTTCAGTGACTCTGCCTGCATTCTTTGCTTTCACTCTCACAGGTTACACACACACACACACACACACACACACACACGCATACACACAGACACATACACACACGAGAAAAAAATAGTCTTCCTGTTTCAGTGGGGAACAAAATGTTTCTGTGCTATTACATGGAATTTTCTTTTTCCCTCAAGACATGATAAATTAAATATTTGCCTCAGAAAGTATTTCTGTGTCAAGATAATTCATATTTGGAAGGTATACTTAATGACTTTTTTAGGAACACAACCAATCAACTTCAGTTACAGAGATTTTAAGCAGGACTGGACACGCTACATTTCTGCCTCTTGGTCTGGACATTTCTTCCACAGGGGCCTGAGTGGATTTGTTGATGTGATTCCGTTCTTACATGTCTTGTTTGTTGACTGAACGTCCTTGGACAGACAAGGATGTTGAGGTCCTTGAAACAATTGGGTTCCCCTTCTGCTTCTGTTGTGTCCCCCATGGGTCCTAGTACTCAATACAGCAACTGGCCTCATTGTCTCATGTGGGCCAGGCTGTCTCAAACTTGTTATGTAGCTGAGGATGATATCAACTTTCTGATCCTCCTGCCTGTACTTACTGAACAGCATCACCCACTTAGCTGCTTGCCACCAACTGATGCAGAATTTCAACTTAATTAATGGAGTATCTGCCCTGAGGCTGACCTGACACCAAATGGGCGGGTCTGCAGAGCTAAAGGTCATTCTAAACGAAGATTTCATAGGTCTCCATCTTCACTCCAGACATTTCAGCTGAGCAAAATAGTTGTAGTCTATCCAACATCACACATGAATCTTGGGGGAAAATCTAACCAATCTTAGAGCGATGCAGAAAATGCATCGCTTACAGACGCTGGAGCAGTGCTGTTTCTGTAAATGGAATTTCAGGTAGAAGGCAGAAGTGGAGGTCCAGCGTGGTTGTGGGACTCTAGACTTGACTACGGAGGAATCAAGGAGGCATGTATGAGAGCAGAGAAAGTGGGACACGAGCTGCCCTTCTTCGTTCTAAAGAAAGTGCCCTTGAATGTCATAAATAAAGAGAATGCCTACTGAAGCAGAGACACTGAGACGGGCTGAGCTTGCTACCTCAGGAAGAAGGGTAGTCCTTCTCCTCTTGCCTTTCCTTTGCTCTGAAAGTTTGGACTCCTGAGAGACTTCAGGTGTCTTTGGTCCAAACACTGGGGTTTGGAAAAGGATGACCAGCTGGAGCAGTGGCTGGGGACAGAGCTCGCAGCTTCCCCAAAGTGAACATAAACGTTTGGTTTTCTTAGGGGAAAGTCTTTTTAAATGAACCTGCTGTTGTAAAATGGTGTTATAAATCCAGATGAGTGCTCTTCTCAAGGGAAGATGTAGCAAAACCAGAAAGACGTTGACAGTCCGTTTCCTCTATTGCCCCTGAGTGACCTCAGCTTGCGTCAATTGAGTCTACTAATCAGTTGGCCACTATTACACAGACAAAATGGTGTTTCATCATTTCAGTGGAGCAGATTGCTATTCCACAGTCATTTCTGTTTTATAATGCAACTGAACATTAATTTTTAAAATGTAGCTAAAACCAAAAGTAGACAGGAAACATTTGTGCTCCAAGAGGATATTGCTTTCTTGTCCAAACCTGTGGTTTCTCTCCCCAGGGGAGTTCCCTCTCCTGTTTTTAGTGTTTGCTTGGAGGGGACAGGTTCTGCTTTTGTTGCCCAGGGTATTTTCAGGTCTGTGAGCTCAGGTGGTCCTACCACCTTGGCCTCTTTGTACCACAAGGTCACCTGAACTATTTCTGCCTCCTCTCTTACTCTGGCCCTCTGCTCCTTCCTAGCCCTTTCTGCTGAAGAAAAGATTGCCTAGGTTCTGCCATGCCTGGGCCCTGCACTGTCTCTCTGGATCCTTCCTCTCCAAAACGCCTGCTGACTTAGAAACTCACTGGAAAGAGATTTGCGACAGAGGCTTTCTTTTCCTTCTTCAGTCCCAGCCTTGAACAAGCCTGTCTCTGTACCTTTGTCCTTCTAGTTTTGAGGAGAGAAGCAAGAGCTCTTCCTGAGCCATCGAAGCCAGCCCTCATGGGCCGCTGACGGTGAGGGAAGGCAGTGGCTGCAGTCTCTGTTGTCACTACTACATAACTTCACATCAGTCGTTACGTGTAACAAGATAGGTCAAAGAAAGAAAGCAGAAATAGATGAACAAGCAAAAACTCTTACAAGATGTTCATTTGAAAGTTAGTAAATTGAGTGCTATGCAGGCTGTCCAGGAGAGAAGTCGTCAACAGTCTTCAACCATTCTAGCTGCCATGGCATGCCAGGCAAGCTGTGCCCTCTAGGGCAATAATGGCATTATTGTTGTGGGGGTAACCAACTGTTTTATGATTGCATTTGAGGCCTGCTCCTTGGCAGGGAATTGATGTTTGGTTCTATAACCCAAGAGCCCATTTCTGGGAAGGCCATAAGCCTTAGGGAGGAAACCTCATCGTTGTGATAAATGCTCATGTTGTTAAACTAACTCCCAAATGGTCGTGTTAACATCTATAGACCAGTGCCGTGCCCAGCTTTCATCAGAGAAGCTTCTTACTAGAGTGGGTAGTGGTGATTGCAGAAACCCTTACTTGACGAGAGTGCTGAGAATAGGACAGCCACAGCTCTCTCTTTATGGCTTAGGGAAGATGGCAGAAGCAGCATCAGGGAAGAAGATGGTAGTCGGAGGGTGAGGAGACAAAGACATCTGGATGTGACAGACATGGCTCATGAACCCACTGCATTTGCGTATACCTGCACAAGACCTGCAGAGATTGATGTCTTAGTCTTTCGTTCTGGAAGGGGAGGGGCCCAGGAGGGACTGTTGTCAGTTAAGGGTTGTTGGGGGAAGGGTGTCCTTTTCTCCCATGGTTTAGCTGATAAGTTGTCCATGCTTTAGCAAATAGCCCAACTCCAGTTAAACTCAGTGAGTCACACATAAAACCGGTATTGAAGGAAGGACAGGGATTTGCTGGGATGAAAAGTTTCAGAGGGAGAGGGAGGAGTATGAGAGGGAGAGATAGGGGTGAAACAATGGAATTCATTACACACACACACAAAACTGTCAAACAACTACTAAAAAATTAAGGTGATAAAACAAAAGCTTAAATTTAGGGCAAACAGCCCAAACATTTCTCAGAAGATACACAGCGATTAACAACGTGTAAAGGATGTTCAACACCCTCAAGGGCAGTCTAAGTCACAACCATAGTGGGGGGGTGTCTCATCGCTTCCGCTAGCATCACAGTGAAGGCGGGTGAGGATATGGAAGGCGAGTCTTAACCACTGTGGGTGGGAGATTAGCACAGCCATTCCAGACAGTAATGGGGAGGCTTCCTTAGGAATAGATAGAACCACCAAGTGATGGAGTGGCCACCACGCGGACTGTATGAAGGAAATGTAGATGGGATGGGAACACAATGCCTATGCCTGCTCAGTTCCCTCAGCCCTCACAACAGCCAGCAGCCAGGACATAACATCAAGTCGGATATCCACAGACAGGTTTCTAAAGGAATGTGGCATAAACACAGGAAAAAGGTATAGAGAGAATGAGTGTGGGACAGAATGTCTCCAAATAAGGGTGACAGCCCAGAGCTGTAAATGCAGAAGAGGACAGCTTTTGTCTTCCAGAGTGGATTGTGTCTGTCAGAAGAATCAAAATCCTTTGCTCAGCACCATCTTGTAAGCAGGTCAGCAGACTGAGACAAAATGGCATCATCAATGTTAAACCTCGCATACATACGCATGTACACACATGCACACACAAGCACACACATGAAACATGCACACACATGCCTACACACTTGCCCACACAAATGCATGCACTTGAGCATGTACATGTGTGTGCATGCACATACATATGTACAATTAAAGATAGTAATAAATGAATTTTAGTGTCTGAAACATTAGGTCATCCCGGATCTTTGGCTAGAGCAGCGTTATCTTACAGTGGGTCATTTGTCCCATTTCCCAATCTATTTTGAAAGCAGAATACAGCTTCAGGGAACCCCATTTCCAAGATGTCATCTGAATTATTTTGAGTTAGAATTTTTGTTTTTTGTAGACAGGATCTCACATAGCCCAGGCTAGTTTCGAACTCACTTATCAAGGCTGGCCTTGAACTCTTGCCTGTCAAGGTCTGCCCCACCACACCCGGGTTAATCATGCTTGTACTGGATGATATGGCTCCTCTCAGGAGTACATCTTTGAAGAGTTTTGGAAACCACAGACTGCATTGGCATTTTATGGTGCCACAACAGGTTATGGTGACATCTGTATTTCATGACTACCCATGATTCTTGCTGCAAATCAGGGAGACAGACAAGGACACCCTCTTACACGCTTCAGTGTGTTCCTCTACCAGGGGGTCCTGCAGGCTCTACTGCCCAGCACCTCAGAAAGTGATCACCTTTGCGGTTAGGACTGCCGCAGATGGAGTTAGCTAAGACAAGGCCTTCCTTCAGTGTGGTGGCATGAAGACGGGGCCAGCAAGGTTGGCCTTGGACATGTCCAACTGCAGGGAAGGGAAAGCCGAGGATTGTCAGCAAAAGCTTGGGGGGGCAAGGGTGGGAAGGAAAGATTGCTCGTGGGCTTTGGGGCGAGCGCAGTGGACTGATTGCAGGCTTCCCACCTCTGGAATTACAGAGCAAGGAGTTTCTGTGGTTTAAGCACCCATGTTTGTTATAGGCTTTGCTATGTCAGCCCTAGAAAGCTAACCTATGCATTCCGAGCTCGCCCTCATTGGCTGCCAGGGGTGTTTTATGAACCAAGAATTCTCACATGTCTGTCAGGTATTTCCTAGTGTTGTTCAGATTTTACAGATTAAGGAACTAAAAACCGGAGAGATAGCTCAGCTGAACCAGGCCTGCGTGCCTAGAATGTGACAAAATCTCATGGGCTTGTTCATGATTTGTCCCCAGAAGCACAGCCGTCATTAGGGCCACTTTGAAGAAGAGGAAATGGAGAGCACCGGGGTGGAATGGCCCTCCCCTTATCTGTTTGAAGCTAAACACATTCATTTCCTGTGGCCTTTCTCTGGAGGTTATTGACCCACATATTTTCTTTGCTGCTTTTTGCCTCGTCTGATTAGGCTGCACACAGCTCATGTACGGAGCGTCAAACCAAGCAGGAAACCTTGCAAAACAGTGACCAATGGATGGGCTTTGACATTCCAGTCCCTTCTAGAACCAGCCTTGAAGAGTGTATGAGCTTACTGCTTACTTTTAAAAATGATACTGTGTTGCAGTATAGTAATAGCCACCGTTTATGGAGCGCTACTGTTTTTGGATTTTCTAGGCCCCTGTACAGAGTTAGTTAAACTTAGCAAAAGATGTAGAAAGTCATTACTACTGTGTTACTTTTAATAAAAGAAAAAGTTGGAACTCAGAGTTCAGTCCCCGACAAAAGCTCTTTGGATGGAAACTATAACAGAGGATGGGTGAATGGAGATTAAACAGGGGCAGGGCGCATCGCCTCAGACACCACACGGGAAGGGTTTCCCTAGAGCCAAGCTCCGCGAAGCTGATCCACTCAGCTCCCCTTGGGATGAAGATGCCGTGCCAACACTAACCTGTTTTTCCCACAGCATCATTAGCTAGACTCGCTGAGGAGCTCAGGAGAGGTGCTGGGGCAGTGCTTATGGAAAGCCAGCTGACTCTGCTCATGGCTGTGAAGTCAAGTTAGCATGGCAGGCCGTTTTCTGTAAAAGGCAAACAGAAGAGAAAGCCTAGCTATGTGCATCCCACATCGCAATAGAAACATAGTTTTCAGAAAATACTTGCTGGCTAAATGAGTGGAACAAAGTAAAATGTGTGTTTCACCATGACTAGGAGAAAAGATGGTGTATTCCACCTCCAACCACCTCTGCCAACGGGGCAGCATTTGGTGTGAGTTCTCCTCTGGCATGAAGCCTCAAGATCACCCCCTAAACACAGGGCAACTTGAGTTCCTATACAGATAGAAAATCAGAACAGCATCTATTTCCAGGATCTCGTTCCCATCCCGGTCCACTCCAGCACACTGGCTGAATCTGGCTTCTTCAGGGGCCAAAGGGAATTCCTCACAGAGAAGAAAGATGTTCACAGGTTGCTTGACACCCTCAGCCCAGTGGCAGACCCCCTGAATGTGCAATTCTTCACATTGGCTGCTCTCAAATATTGGCCACCTAAAGAATTACCTCAGAGGCTTGTTAAAAATCCAGAAAGCTGAGCTAGTTTTAGGTAAGGCCCAAGAAGGGAAATTTCAAATGTTTCCCAAGAAGTTTGAACTAACTCTAAATTACAAACTTCACAGCTGCAGGTAAAGTATCTTAGTCACTAAACTGAGGCCTGAGAAACAGGATCTGGAGAAGCCAACAGTTACAGGATACAGGAAAAGGAAAGCAAAGCTGGGACAGGGAGAGCTGGGGTGAGATTCACTTAATGGAGCAGAGTGCTGGCTTAACCTCACAGATCCTGGCTCCCATCACCAGCCCTAAGTCAGCCATGTGGAAAACACCTGTGATCCCAGCCTTGGGACATAAAGTCAGGAAGACCACAACTCCCAGATCATCCTCCACTACATAGCTAGAGGGAGGCCAGCCCAAGCCACATGAGACCCTGCCTTTAAAAGGAAAGAAAAGAAAACCTCATTCCCTGTTTGACAGATTCAGAAACTCAACTCTAAAGATGAACTGATTTTAAATTTTCTTTAATATCTGCTGCCCAAAACACAGAAACATGTTTGGTTAGCGGATAAACTGTGAGACGTTCTTGTCTGTAGGGCTCGGCATCTTCCCTAAGCGTGCTTGTGAAACAGTGGGGATCGATTGCTGGGGAAGCGGGAGGTTAATTTTAGCACCCTCTAGAAACACATCCACCTTGGAGGGGCTGTCAGTCTGGATGTGTCCCCTGAGTGTTCATGTTCATTGTGAAGGTCTGTGAGTCTGTCTAGCTAGGTTAGGCTGCCGAGGCTTGCCTCTAATCTCCATACGATGACATTTGATAATTTTAGGAGCTGGGGGCATATAAAAGACTTCTGGAACTGGGCATTTTAGCAGAGATTTTTCGGTTGACTACACAGTGGGACAACTTCCACAGTTGCTTGGCTCTTAATTCTGGCTCCTTCTGAAACCTTACGGCTAATTCAGCTATGTGTCCCTCCGATAATAAAGCTATTTCAAGGTTCTAAGAAAGACCACGTCTCAAACCTTTTCCTTCCCTTTCTCGTTGTCCTCCCCTTCCTCCTCTCCCCATCATCCTCCTCCCCATCCTCCTATAACTGGCAGGAGCTGCCTCTTCCTCTGCGAGAGTATACTCTGCAAAGGCAGTATGGGGGCTGTAAGGCTGCTTTCGTTACTAATTAGTTGTGTGTTCTTCCTCAGACTTTAGAGACAGCAAGCTTTCATTCTGAAATCTGATTGCTGAAGTCTCTAAATGAAGTGCTGAGAATATATAATCTTCAGACTAGGAGCTAACAGTTGTGTTTTGGAAGATTACATTTGACTCTTTAAATGGTTGCCTCTCTGCCATGTTGTCTGAAGGAAAGATCACAAACCATACAAGCAAGGAAACCTGATAGTTTGGTGGTGGGATGAACAGCTGGTGTAGGGAAATCTTGATTGGTGCTGGGCACACTGGTACTTGGCACAAAATTGTACCATCTTCTCTCAATGTTTAAAAATTTTCACAATGAGTGCCTGGGAAATTCTGCAGTTAGGATGTATGTTTTCTATACGCATGCCACACATATTAGTAATTAAATCTCCCAAATGCCTCAATGACTCATATTTGTAATTCTTGAGGACGCGCTAAGATGTGTTCTCCCCTGACCCAGCGTGGCTTTTACCCCATTAGCTGAGCTCTGTACTTTCACACGATCGGGCACATTCCATGGTGATTTTGAAGCATGTCAAACTCATTGCAGCTGCAAACATCTGCATTGTAGCAGATCCCAGTGGCACTTGAGAGTGTTGTCATCACTGAATGAGAACGCAACTTAACTGTAGACTTCTCTTCGGTGTCTTGTATTGGAGACAAGAGGAGAGACAATGCAATAGGACGCGGCCTGCTCCCTCTTCCCATTCAAGAGACTTCAGCAGCCTGTCGGGTTCCTTAACCTGTGTGTCTCCCAGATGTGTGTCTTTGGCATAGGCACAGCCCTTGGGTTAGATGAACTAAATCACATGTTGTTTGTCGACTCGAGTGTTTTATTGTCCGTGTGAGGTAGGCAGGTTCTGGGCTCTGCTGTGTGTACCACATCAAAGATGAAGAGAACAGTCACGGCTTGACGTCTTGAAAGAGACACCTGTGTGCTGTGGAGCCAGCAGTTGCTGGCAGGAATGGCAGCCGTATCCTCTGGAGAGGTTGAACTGTAGATATGGGCCAGAGCAGCCTCAAGGAACCGGTCTGTGAGCCAGTGCTAGGAACGCCAAGCAGCCCCACACCAGTGAGAGAGTACAGCCCGACAGACAGTGGCCAGAGCTGGAGGCCAGGGGAAACGGAGGCCAGGGGAAACGGAGGCCAGGGGAAAACGGAGGCCAGGGGAAAACGAGGCCAGGGGAAACGGAGGCCAGGGGAAAACAGAGGCCAGGGGAAACAGAGGCCAGGGGAAACGGAGGCCAGGGGAAAACAGAGGCCAGGGGAAACGGAGGCCAGGGGAAAACAGAGGCCAGGGGAAATGGTGAAGGACATCACCAAGAGACTTGTTTACAGTTTAGGACATACTTGAAATTCCTGTGGCTTTAGGAATAGAATATGGAGCACTATGAGGTCAGACTCATGTAGGCTTATGTAGAGGCCAGGCCCAGTGCCACCATGCATATATCCCTCCACATGAACAGTAGTCTGTATTTCTAATATACATTATAGATTTTTTTTTAAATGGGCAAAATGCCGGGTTATTAATTTGACCCTTGACTAAGATTAAACTCCCTTTCTCTCTCTCTCTCTCTCTCTCTCTCTCTCTCTCTCTCTCTCTCTCTCTCTCTGTGTGTGTGTGTGTGTGTGTGTGTGTGTGTGTGTGTGTGTGTGTGTGTGTGTGTGTCTGTTTTGTTTATGGTACTTGGAATTGAATCCAAGGCACTGTGCAGGCTGGGCACACACTCTACCATTGAACTACATTCACAGCCCCATTTTTTCTTTTTCTTTTTTTATTTTATTTTGTTTTTTTACTTTTAAAAGTCATGTGTACATGTGATGGGGCAAGCCTTTAATCCCAGCACTGAAAAGGCAGAGGTAGATGGATCTCTGTGAGTTCGAGGCCAGCCTGGCCTACAAAGTGAGTTCCAGGACAGCTAGGGATGTTACAAAGAGAAACCCTGTCTCGAAAAACAAAACACAAAACAAAACAAAAACATGTATGTATATAGGTATTTTTCCTAAATGTGTGTCTGTGCATCACATGTGTGTAGTGCCCATGAATGCTAGAAAGAGTATCAGAATCCCTGCAGGCAGAGGTATGAACTGTTGTTCTCTACCATGTGGGTGCTGGGAATTAAACATGGGGCCTCTGAAAGAAAAGCCAGTGCTCTTAACCACTGAACCAAGTCTCCAGTCCCTTTAATTTTCATTTTGAAGTCCTGGTAGGCTACTTAGGCTGGTCTTGCCTCTTAGCCCAGGCAGGCCTTGACACCGTGGCCTCTTAGCTCAGCTCTCCAAGCAGCTGGGGTGGCCGTCCTGCTTTACCAGGCTCATCTTCCTTAAATTTAGTCCAAGTTCCCAGCCCACAACTGTCTACACAAGACTGCTATTGTTTAAAATATAGCAGATAGATAGATCTTGTAGATAATTCAACTAAAACTTTCACGCAAACAGAAACTATTGATGTGGGATGCCCTTCTGTACGCTGTGAATATGTTTGATTGCCATTGGTTAATAAAGAAGCTGTTTTGACCTATGGTAAGGCAGACAATAGCTAGGCGGGAAATCCAAACAGATACGGCAAGAAAGAAGGCGGAGTCATGGAGACGCCAGCAGCCACCAGAGAAGCAAGATGTGAGTTAGCGCCACGGCCATGTGGCAATACATAGATTAATAGAAATGGGTTAATTTAATATGTAAAACCTAATTAGTAATAAGCCTGAGCCATCAGTCAACACTGTAATTAATATTTGGCCTCAGAGTGGTTATTCGGGAACTGGCAGGTGGGAGAGAAACCTTCAGTTACAAACTACACACGTTTCTCTTGATCCAGCCATTTGCCACTGCTCAGATGTGTGCATTGCAAGACGACAGGATGCCAGAAATCCTTGACTATCAAAGCGCTCTGCTGAGAAGGACATTTTAACATCCCCTGTCCATGGGTGAAGTGTCGCTAGCTCTATGGCCTCAGCGGCTGTGTGGGGCAGCGTTTCATCAGTTTGACACAAGCTGGGGTCATCAGGGACGAAGAAACCTCAATTGAGAAAACGCCACCATTAGCCTATCTGTAAGCAACTGTGTGGGGCAGCCTCTTGATTAACAATTGTTGTGGGAGGGCCCAGCCCACTGTGGGCAGCCCCACTCCTGGGGAGATGGTTCTGGGAAGCATAAGAGAGAGGCCTGAGCAAGCCAGTAGGCAGCCTTCCTCCATGGACTCTGCTTTAGTTCCTGCCTCTAGGCTCCTGCCTTGAGTTCCTGAACCTTAATTCCCTGCATAAGCTGTGAGCTGAAATAAACCCTTTCCTCCCCAAGTTGCTTTTGCAATGGCTTTTATTGAAAGCCCCAGAAAATAAACTAACACAGGAGGTCAAGCTGAACCTGTCTGACTTTTCAAAGCACCTTACGGATTTTCACTTACAGTATCTGCAGTTGCAAAGCCATCCGCTTACAGAAGTATCTTGCTGTGTCTTGTTGTTATCCAGAGCCATGGCTCCTAGGCAGCATGGCACCATCAGTCCTTGCGACAATCTTGTAAGACAGGTAAGTCACAGTGTGTGCTATTATGGAGAGCTGAGGATTTTGCCCAGGGTCCCCAAAATGCTGAATACATGATATATCATCAAGCTTATACCCCTAGCCACTGTGTTATTATTCTGATTATATAGCTGGAGATCAGAGAATTCTTTGAACTTTTCAAGTTTACCTTAAGTTAGTGATTTGTGGTACTGAACTCCCAGGGATATGGGTAAGTGGTTCTGGCTATCCCTTCTCCTGAAGGTTTGACAGGAAGCTGAGTTACCATTACAGTTTTGGTTGCTGTGATTCTCGTTGAAGTTCATGTCAGTGCAGAGGGTGAAATGTTTTTTGCTTTGAGAAGTCTCCTAGAAATTGACTCAAGACTTTTCAATAGACTCATTGGAGTGCTGTCTGTGCTAGAAAAACTAAAGAACGGGAGTCAGTGGGTTGTGTATAGTAACCATCCAGTGTCGGACAGTAGAGGCTCACCTCCCCCTAAATAGTTCTTTCCTCGTCTCAGAAAGCAGCGATGCCCGTTCCCCTAACTACTCCAATCAGTGCTTGCCCCTAAAACTTCACACTCCAGGACAAATCCATCAGAATCGGACCCATTTGCTACCTCTACCCACTCCCTTGGTCCAAGTCGATAACTGTTAGGACAGCTACCTCCACAGTGTCTTGGCTTCACTGTGATCTTCAGTCCATGCCAGCAGAGGAGCCAAGGGATCGTGTGAAGACAAGGGTCAGCTCCCATTTCTCCTGGTGTGAAATCTTCTGACGGCGGCAAATGCCCCACGTAGAAGCCAGAGTCTTTAGTGAGTCCTAGGCTTCGGTTCATCTTCTTCTTACACTTAGATCCCCTCCCCTGTTCTCCAGCTTCCTCTCTTCCCTTGGGTCTTGGCTCCCGAGCTTGGGACACACTGTGCCTTCTGCCTGCCCTAGGAAGCTGTGGGGGGGTCACCCCTCCACTTTGTCAGCTCAGGCATTTACTCAGATGTGTTCTCAGCAGCAAGACTCTCCTGGTCACCAACTATAAAACTCATCCAGGCACACCTGAGCATTTACGTGGTATGTTGCTTTTTACTTATTTCATACTGTTCTGCGTTCCATCCAATAGAATGTAAATTAGTGAAAACAAAACTTCTGTCACTGCCCTTGCTGCAGGCCCAGCACTTGACTCATCTCATGGTACAGATTGTTTATTGAATGAAAGAATTCATTGAAGGGGAATTGATTCATTTTTGATGAGCTCTTATCTTTGTGCTTCGTCGTTATGGAAAGGTATCTGAGGATACATCCATTGTACTCTGTGCTTTATGCCCCTTCCATCATTTTTCCTCCCTGCTTCATCTCTGACTTCTGCATGGCATTTAAACATTTGTACCTGGAAAAGGAGTTAGAAAAGATTTTTTTAAAAAAGATATTCGTCATGTTATCTGAAAGAGCTCATGATTAGTTCTACATTTAAATGTCTTTATTATATGCACAAGTCACCCTGGGAAGCTGATTAAAAGGCACGTTCTGGTTCTGATGAGACCCTAGGCGTCTAAGAAGTTCTAAGACAATGCCTGGAGTGTTGATCTTCCTTCTCTATTGCACATGGTGTACTGTAGGGCAGTTCAGTCTTTCTCAACCATAGTTGGAGAAGAACTAGAGCCCTGCCTGGCCTAGGGTTGGTTCATGCAATTAATTAACTCATGTCACTGCCTTTAATTGGGACCTGCTATGCACCATCCCAGGCCCCGTCTCCCCTACTCAAGAAACCAAGAGGTGATCATTGTCCAACTGCATGTTCAGCTGGTAGGACAGAATTCTGATCTGCACACTGTACAGGGTCTGTTTGCACACTGTATGGTGTCTGCCTGCACACTGTACAGTGTCTGCCTGCACACTGTACAGTGTCTGCCTGCACACTGTACAGGGTCTGTCTACACACTGTATGGTGTCTGCCTGCACAGTGTACAGGGTCTGTCTGCCCACTGTACAGGGTCTGCTCACTGTACAATGTCTGTCTGCTCACTGTACAGTGTCTGTCTGCACACTATATAGTGTCTGTCTTTACACTGTACAAGGTTTGTCTGCACACTGTGCAGTGTCTGTACACTGACTGAGAAGCACAGAGGCTTTTTGATCTCAGACTCATCAAACTTAGCACTTGGTGTCCAGGGCTTTAGGGAGCCCCCACTTTCATTCTGTTCGGCATGTTCCTCCTCGTGGGTCAGGGGAGTCTCGGCTGTGCAGCAGCAGTGGGAAAGAAAAGCAAAGGAACGATGCCCTCTATTTGAAAGGATTTCCAGTGGGGGCTGAAGTGGCAGCTTAGTGGTTAAAGTGTTTCCTATGTCAGCATGAAAATCTGATTTTGGATCCCTAGTACTCACATGGTGAAAAGGTCAGGCCTGGCAGGGGAGCTGTGACCCCAGCACTGGAAAGGGGAAGGCAAGAGGAATTCTGGGATTCACTGGCCAGCCAGCCAGATTGCAACTGAGAGCTTCCGGTTCCCCAGAGAGACCCTTTCTAAAAATAGCAAGAAGGAGAATGACAAACACATATACAGGGGAGTGCATGCTCACACACAGGTGTATTTACACACCACCACCACCACACACATACACACACATCACATACACATTAACACATACACAAATCACCATACATATACACATCAGTGGACACACAGAGATCACCACACACGCGTCATTACACACACTCATCACCAGATATGTATATATCACTATATACACATCAGTGCGCACACACACACACACACACACACACACACACACACACACACACCAGACATTCTCAGCACTGAAGATCAGTGACTTCAATTTAGTCTTTCCATATGTGACTAGGTCATGTGGTCATTGGAAGAGAGAACAGAGCACAAGTGTTTGAGCCTAGTTTGCAAGTCTGTTGAGAACAGGAGGCACGGTAGCCTGGAGTCGATGTACACACTCATAGAACATATCTGCTATAAGCTAAGCAAGACCAAGTCGTACTAATGTGAAAACTGTGCATACCCTAAATTCCTTACAACATCGAAGCCTTAGTCATGGCTAAGGCACTGAGCACTGTCTGTTCTATTGCACACCAGTTAGACTACACTCAAAACACAGAACTCCACTCAAGTAAAAGTTTAGCCTCCCTGGTTTATTCCTCTAAGTTACTTGCTGCTTTGCAAATTTCTTTGTATAGAGAAGCCATAGCAGAGTGGACATGTTGTAAATAATCATGCCAGTGAGGGGTGGTGGCACACATATGTAATTTTAGCACTTGGGAGACAGAGAAGGGGGATCAGGAATTCAAAGGCACCCTCAACCACACACAAGTTCAAGGCCAACCTGGAATACAGGAGATCCCATCTCAAGCAGCCCTCGCCTCCCCAATCCAAATATCTTCTTCAGTTCAGTGTAGACAAGCTATGTCAATTATTTAGAAAGGTTAAACTATTTGGAATATTTAAATACTGCAACTTTTCTCTTTTTGTATTTAAAAAAGTTCAGCATACTGACACTAAGCACTTAGACTTTTAAAATACCATAAACATTCATCAATACATGCCTAGCCTGTCTTTTATGCTTTCTGTATTTTCACAGGATTAGCCCTGAACTTAACCAGTGGAGGTTCTGAAGTTTTCTATTTTCCAAATGACATTGAAATCCAGAGGAGTTAAACCAATGTCTACCTAACAGCTCCAACCTGTCAGAGCAGGATTCAACATCTTCCCAGTCCCTTCTTCATGATAAGATAAATCTAATTTAGCATCTTGCCCTGTTTACTGTCTTTAAGGAAACTTGTAGCGGCGAATGAAAATAGCAAGGGCTCATGAGTCGCATCCTCCACTTTTAAAACCAGACCTCAGTGCAACACTTAGAAACAAATGAGGGCCTGGAGAGAGGGTTCTACAGTTAAGAGCATCTGCTGCTCTTCCGGAGGACCTGAGTTCAATTCCCAGCCCCCACAAGGGGCTTTGTAACTCTTTGTAACTCATTTGTGACTCCAGTGCCGGAGAACCTGGTATACTCTTCTCACCTGTACTGCCTATATATGGTGCAGAGATCCAGCTTGCAGGCAAGCATTCATGCAGGCAAACACTCATATACATAGAATAAAACAAATCTAAAAAGAAACATCACAAGTGAGTTAATCACTGGAATTAGGAAATGCGCCCTACTGATCCCTGTAATCGTAGTGATCAAAATTAAAGGGAGCAGACAGAAGTCAGCATAAGCATCAGAAAGCGAGAACAGTGGGTAATGGATGAAGAAAACTCGTTTCCATTCCTATGGAGTCAAGTAAGTAAAAACAAAAGAAGGAAAAAGGAACCATGCACACCTTTTAGATGCCGGTTGAGGTAAACTCACATTTGAAGCTGTATTTGTGGTTTAGGGAATCAAATGGGGAGCCAATCTGAATAGTTCTGATGGTGTAGAAGGTGAAAAATTCCATGTTTCAGGAATTCGTCTCTACAGGATAAACTTCGCTGATGAATAAGAAGAATATTAACTAGATAACTTTTTTCTTGCTTTCCACCTGGAACCACCAGGTACCAACTGTACTTTGGTCCCAGGCCCAGGCACTGGGATGGACCTAGGCACAGTAGGTTCTCCACCTGCTCTCAGATGGCACGGTGGTGAGAAAGGAGAGAATGGCAGGCTGAGAAATTCACGGGTACCCAGGGAAACTGGATGATTTGAGTAACCTTCAAAAGACTTTCGATTTGGAATCCATTTTTAAGATAGCCATTCCAGATGAACAGAAGAGAAGGCTTAAAATATTTAAGTGGGATATCAGTTTTGCACACAGGAGGGAGACAAATGCCAAGGCCACCTCTAAATGAACTAAAATTATACAAAGAGGAGGGGAAGGAAGAGAAGGGGAAGGAGGAAGAAGGGGAGGAGGCGGTGGAGGTTGACAGTGTGGGTTTGTGCAATTCAGAGGATGAACACAAACATGCTCAGAGCCCTTCTGGCCTCGTGCTGGGAAGTTTTGTGCAGGTTCTTAGAAACAGGATGTGATGCAGAACACTGACTGAGCAGGATGGGAGTCAGAGAGTTCACCAAAGCCCCTGGGAATGGCCAGGAAGTACAGAGGCCAAGGAATTAGAAGTATTTGATAGCTCAGAGGAAACCTGGTGAAGTAGGAGCAGTTTAAAGACCCATGCACAAAACAGGCTGCAGGAGCCTGGCTGCAACCCCAGCAACAAGGAGAGTGCTGGGCCCTTCACCGGCAAAGCTGGGTTTTAAGGCTGAGCCCAGACAGAAGGCAGCATAGAACAAAAAAATAAATTCTGGAAAAAAGAAAAAAGACTGCCAGGAGCTGGTAGGGTCCACGAGAAGTCACGATGCAATCAGCAAGGGTGTTTCTATTATACCACATGCATGTGGGATTGCACCCACCTGTCCAAAATGGCAACAACCTTGAGAGAGACGCATAAGCGCAACTACAGGAATTTTAAAAGCAGCGTGACCATTCTTGACTTATGCAAGTGGCAATCATATTAGTACATTTCTAATTGGTTAGGGCTAGCAGGGGTGGGCTAAGGCTACAGTTTTTCCATTCCTGGGCAAATCTGGACAAGTCCCAGGCTTTGTCCTTATTTGGTTATCACCTGTGGGAGGAGGAGTTTGGCCCAGGCCTAGAACTTGCAGGTACTGAGGCCTGGTTCTTAACTGAGTTATTAGAGGCCTGTCATGATATTTGCCTGGTCATCTCAGAGCCAGTACAACTGTCACCCTACAGCTCAGGGTTTGGGTTGACAGGGTTTGCTTCCGTTTTTTTTTTCAGGGCTGAGATTAAAATAAGGATTGAAAGCAGGAGAACTGGCCCTGCCCCTTGCTCATCACTGCAAGGGGTGAACTCACCAGAGAGCTCACCCTGGTGGTGAAGACAATAAAGAGCTGGCAGGCTGACGCCAATCCTGAAAACTACCCAGGCCCAGAAACAGGGTGAGGTGTTGCCCCACCCCAATGTCCATCCCATCGTGATCATCTGAAGCATTTTAAGGGACCAGTCCTGCAGATCTAAAGTTGCAGGATTTGCATAACACAGGGCAACAGCAGGATAACCGGGAGGAGTCCCAGTGAGAGTCCAATATTGACAGTGTAGCAGAAACCAGACCAATGCTTCTTTGCAATAAACACAAGTGAAGACATACGAATGAAACGGCTTACTGCACGACTCACCGTGTCCCATTATAGCTTCTGTTAGGGTCCTGGAGAAGTATCACAAAAGACCACTATCCACATATGCAGTCAGCAAAAGTATTCATTAGCTCGAGAATAGAAGTGCCAGCATGCTGGGGTCGCACATCCAACACAAACGCAAATGGCGAATGGTGACCCCCAAGAAAAGCTGGCAGGCTTTTTTTTTTATCCAACTAAAAGACTTCTAAAAGCAGCATGATCATTCTATTTAGGATTGACTTACGCAAGTAGCAATCATATTAGTACTTTTCTAATTGTTTAGGGCTAACAGGGGTTGACTAAGGCTGTTGTTAGGATTCAGGCATTATGCTGGCCTGCCCTGTCATCTGGCCGGATGCATCTGGGCAGTACTCTGGCCAGCTCAGGCTCCTAGTCTATACGCAGATCCCTTTAAGAGTAGCCCCACCTACTCCCTCTCTCTTCTGCCATTTTCTCCAAGGAGGCAGCTTTCTGTCTCTCTTTTCTTTCACTTCCCCTCTTTCTCTCTTTGCATCTCTCTCTTTCTCTGTTTCTCCATCCCATTCTCTCTTCCCTTCCCCACTCCCTTTATCTCAATAAACTCCGCACTCAAGCTCTGTCTGCCTGGCATATTTATCTCCTGCCTGTGTTCCTCACCAACCATGGGACCCGCTAGGGTCCTGCTCACACCACAATCATAACGGCTGTAGCTTTCCAATTCTTAGGCTAGTCCTTATTTGGGTATTGCCTTAAGGTAATGGGGTGTTTAGTCCAGGCTTAGTGCATGCAGTTCTTCACGTTCTCACCATCAGGGGTGTTGGCAATTGGCTGCCCTTTATTCATGTCTTTCTCAGAAATTGTCTTGTTTAGTTTCGAGAGGCAGGAACTGAGGCCTAGTTCTTAACTGAGTTATTAGGGGCCTGTACAAGATATTCCTTACCCTCTTGCTTCCATGAGTACATTGGTGTTTTTCCTTTTTTTTCTCTCTCTCTCTTTTCTTTTTTCTCTTAAATATTACTATTATTTTTGGTCAGGGAGGTTCCAAGGGCAGAGGGTGGATACGAAGGGATGGGAAACGAATGGGATGGAGATGTGTGATGTGAAAGACACAAGACTAAATAAAAAGGAAAAAAGATGTGAACTTTGGTTTCTATATTTAAAGACTGAGTGAGGCTTTGGTCTGTTTCATTGCTGCATCCACAACAGACTCTCAGATAAGGAGACACCCTGCAACCTAGGAACAGTGAAGTCTGTTTTTCTGGAACTGGTCCTGACAAGCAAGACCCTCCTCCTAACTGGGCCTATGTCGTTTCAACTCCTTTTCAGTTTGTGAAAACACAGGATCCGTAAAGCAATTGTTACATCCACTTCCCCGTGACTGGCAGATCTTGTAGGTGAGATGCGTTTTGTAAGTCACTGGGGTCCAGATTCTGCGTTCCAAGTGGCAAGAACATGCAATTTCAATGGAATTCCCAGAATACTGGAAAGGAAACCGCATCTCGCCTAAAAAACTGACCCATCCATCTGAAGTGCTGTATCTGGATACCCTGCCGAAAGGCACACTTGAGCTTCTCAGGCCCTTGAGGAAACCCACCAGTGGTACTGCACTGACCCCTTTGTGCTTGCTTCACAAACCAGAAAGATTTGATGCATTGTACCAGGAAACAGGATGTGGCACAAGCATCTTTTACAAAACAAGCTTAAGACCCTTATGTTAACTACTGGACCCCTGGTTGATGGGTTTGCAATAAACCAAATCAGACCAAATTAATAAGCAGGACAGTGCAAAGCAGAGCGCTCCCGGGTGGCCCTTACGAAGGCAGGGGACAGAACACAAGGGGCACATAGGGCAAATCTACGGGCGGGCCAGTCAGCCTGGTTCCAGGCGTGGGGGGTGGAGGAGGAGCCGCTGATGGTGAGCTTTTTCTGGGCGGAGTCCGGAACAAGGCCACTGCAGGGGAGGGGACTCCCGCTTGGCACCCTGAGGGTGGGGTTTGGAAGGCTGAGCTGGAAATTCCAAACATTTCAGCTTTTGGGGGAGAATAAGGACTCTGCTAGGGCTTCCACCTGAACACCTTGTTTTGGCCAGTGTTACTTTTTTTTATATGTATTTTTTAACTAAACCGAATTTGATATGTGTGATGGTTGATAGTGTCAACTTGACAGGTTCTATAACAGTGGTTCTCAACCTTCCCAATGCTGTGACCCTTTAATACAGTTCCTCCTGGCCCCCAGCCATAAAATTATCTTGTTGCTGCTTCATAACCGTGGCTTTGCTACTCTTAGGAATTGTAATCTAAATATCTTTGAAAGGCTCATTTAACTGGCTCCCAAGGGGGTTGCCACCCACAGGTTGAGAAAAACTGTTCTAGAATCACATCCGGGCGTCCCTGTGAGGGGTCATATAGAGTAGGTTAATTTAAATGGGAAGAGCCATCTTAATTACGGGTAGGTAGCACAACCCCATGCACTGGAGTCCCAACCAAATAGAAAGGTGTTAGCTGCTGCCTCAGCATCCTGCCACCACGCCCTCTCTCAGCTGTGAGCTGTGATTGGCCTCTCTCCCTTAGGTTCCCTCCACCAGGCTGGTCGCTGCAGCAGCAGAAAAAGGAAGCAACACAACATTAGCTCAGCATATAGGAGACTTTAGTTACAACTCACAGAATGAGCTAGTTGGAGTGGCATGAACAGTAGGGATATTTGCATTGCAGGGTGATAGACAGGTTAGCACTAAGCCCTGACTCCATGGTGTCTTCAGCATTTCTCCATCAGATCGTGTCCTTTGGGATGTGAGGGGCTTTTACAGGCTCCTGTTTCATCAGTGGGCATTGCTTGCTTCACAACTGGATGGGGGAGGCATAACTTTGTTGGTGGGGAGACTGGAAACTCTAGGAGGTGGTTAGGAGGTAGGTACTGGCTATTCCTTAGATGCCCTCTTTTTTCCTGGTACCTTCCTTCCTGTCTTTCTGTTTCCTGGCAACCACAAAAGGAGCAGGATTCCTTTATCTTGTGCTTCCTGATGCTCTGGAACACAGACAACCGAATAAGGAAGCATAGACCGGAGTCTCTGAAATCAGTCCTTGCTCCTTTAAGGAGATAGCCTCAGGCATTTGTCAGAGTGATAAAAAGACAGCTGGTACGTTGATCTGCTTTATGTTGATGCTACTGGGATTCTCCAGCACATCACACGGTCACAGGCAGGCACAGCCTGACTTCTCTGGGTTTCGGTTTCTGCTAAGGAAAACGTTTCTCCCAATCTCCCAACCCAGGGCCTAGCTGGGCAGGACTGGTTTTATGTCTTGTCTTTTTCTCATTCACCCGCAAGCTTCCTTAGTGGGATGCACAGCATTTGAGACTCTAAAACACAATGTGAGGGGCAGGTGAATCATGGGCTGAGGTAGGTAAGCAGCCAAAGCCATCACAATTAGGTTTATGCACAGGAAAAATTAGATCTCCCTTTGTTAAATCTTGCATTGAGAGGGCCCACTTTTTCTCATCCCTTGGTTTATCCCTAACCTTATATACAGCCTGTCTGCATCGTCACCAGCTATATTTGCATGTTTTGGTTCCACCCTCAAGCAGCCTCAGTGGCTACAAATTTTGCTTCAAAGCCTGAAATTTTTAAGCTATGTTCGTGTCTATGAGCACCTCTACCCAAACTGCGACAAAAGCACTATGGTGTGACATTTCATGTCCCACTGAAAGTTGGGACTGGACTGTAGGCTGAGCAACACACAGTCACCACACACACACACACACACACGACAACATGACACACGCAGGGACAATGTTACAGGGACCATGTCTCAGGCCCAAACTCTGAGCTGCTTCCTAGAAGGCGTCACAGGAGGAGAGAAGAGGTCCTGTATAGACTTTTCTGACCAACAAGTTGGGGAACATCAGGCTAGCTTGGGTTCCTGGTTGGGTGTTCAGCTGGAGTCTTTCAAGACCCTCATGAACTAATGGTGTCTGGTTGATGCTGCTGCACCCATGTAGATGCTGCTGCACCCATGCAGAAACTGCTGCACCCATGCAGAGCTGCGGCTGTCACTCTGGGAAACTCTCCACCACCATAGCAGCCTCCCTCTGCTTTGGAGAGCATGTGATGCCGTGGCAGTATCCCCATCAAGCATCTGTTTCTGTGGGATCCAGTCCTGTCCCTGTCCTGTTTTGTTTTGTTGTCGATTTGACACAAACTAGGGGTCATTTGAGAAAGGGAACCACAGCTGAGAACAAACACATATCAGATTGGCCTATGGGCAAGCCTATGGGGCATTTTCTTCAGTAGTGGTGATGGGAGAGGGCCCAGTTTATTGTGGTTGGTACCATCCCTGGGCAGGTAGTTGAGTTCTATTAAAAAAAAAAAAAAGCAGGCTGAGCAAGCCGTGAGAAACAAGCCAGTAAACAGCACCCTTCCACAGACTTTGCATCAGTTGCTACTCTGGTATCCCTTGGTGATAAACCGGGATATGTGTGCTGAAACAAACTATTTCCTCCCCAAGTTGCTTTTGGTCATGGTGTTTCACTAGAGCAATAAAAACCCTAAGTGTTTTTCAGCTATTTTACACTGAAGGACTTTGGGTATCATCCCCCAACTGAGTAATTGACTCTTACTGAGTAATTGACTCTTTTAGGTGACAAAGATGATTTTTTGTCACCTTTACCCTGCCAATTCATAAACCTTATCATGTAGCATATATTTTTTGAATGAGTGTAGGCCATAGAAAAATTGCAGTTATGAAGGTGTTCTATAGAATATCACCCTGCCACACTACATCTGTGGACTTCAGGGAAGAAAGCAGTATGAGTTTGGAAGCCGGGGTAACGGTGTTTCCATCAGGACAGCTTGCAGAAGATTATCTGCCAGCTCAGAGTCCCTGTCTGAACAGTTATGTTTCAGGGCAGTCAACAGCATCTTTTTTTATCTGAGCTTTGTCAATATTTGCCCTGCCGATCAGTAAGGCGATGTCGTTTAAAGATTTTAAACAGACATAGTAGATGAAATCAGCGTTTTGAAAATGTTTCTAAGCAAATTGGAAAATGTCGTGGGGGTGGTGGGCAAGTGGAGGAGATCTGGAACAAACGCATGAAATCTCCTCCAGAAGCCTGGCGGGAATCGTTCCTCTGGAAACAGAAGTGGGCGGGGTTCAGGAGAGCTAAGGGAAGACACACACGAAGGGGTTGGTGACACACTGGACATGACACATGGAGCGAAAGTGAGGTGTTTGCAGAGGCAGCTTCTTCACCTCTCTGGAAACTGGGCTGTGACTGTGGCCTCCTCTTGGAAAGAAGACATATAGGAAGGTCCCAAGCGCTTCCTTCTTGGGGCCTGCCCTCTGCTGAGCACGCTGGGGTGCTGAGGTGAGGATCAGCTCCCTTGCTAAAGAGGGAGGCTGTTTATTGTTGCTTTGGTTATAACCGGGAAGATAAGGCAAACAACAGTCCTGCAGCCCCACAGGCGAGTCATGTCGGTGCTGGTGGCCCCTGGGAAATCAAAATATCAGGGCTGTGTGGGAGGGTGGTGTGTGTTCAGCTGCAAAGCCACTGGCTCACGGTGCATCCTTCTTGCTTTGGGGAGCTGCGGGACCCCTGAATTCCACAGCAAAGCTCATCACTGATCTCATGTCTTCCTATCTCCTTTTGACAAGTGTTTTCAACCCTGAATCTTAGATACAGAAAGTCTTGGCCTCTTCTTATTAGGCTCTGACCATTTCCCCATGCTATAGATAAGTTCTTCCACATCCCTCAGCTCGTTTCTAGCAGTTCTGAAACCAGGGAAGTTTCTAAATTACTTCACCACTTTCCTTACCCTTTCAACCCAGCTACTTCTGATCTTTCCTCCTCTTGGTTCCCTGCTTCAACTAATCCGTAGATATTCTAATCTTCTGCTTGCAAAAAACTTGGAAGGCAGGATCTCTTTCCCTAGCGGTCACTCCATTGCCTTTATCTTGTCGGGTGCAGTGGCTCGGAATTAGTTTTCCCTTGCATTCCTTTCAGAGAGTCAGTAATACAGTAGCCATTTTCAAGTTAGGGAGGCAGCTCTCCATTGACACCCCATCAGAATATTTACTGGCCTTTGGGGGAAGGTTAGAATGTTTTTCTTTAGAAGCACTCGGAGAAGATGGCCCTGTCTCAGAGCTGCTGGCAGGAGACGTTTCTGAACTATCAACTATGTTCCCCATGGAACAATTCTCTACTCTTTCCTTGGGAGAAAACAAAAATAAACTTTTTTGGGGGGTAGGGGGGACAGGATTGTATGTTGGTTTTGTTTATTTATTTTGTTTTGTTTTTGGTTTGGGGTTTTTGTTTGTTTGCTTGTTTATCAAGACAGGGTTTCTCTGTGTAGCCTTGGCTGTCCTGGAACTTACTCTGTAGATCAAGCTGGCCTCGAACTCAGAGATCCACCTGCCTCTGCCTCCCTGGTGCTGGAGGATTGTATGTTTGGGGACAGATGTCTTTCTTTCTTTTTTAATTTTGAGTGTATGTGAATTTTAGTTCAAAATGTCACCTTTTATTTCTAGTCCCTGCCTTGCTATTTTATACTTAGATAAAATCCCAAAGACAGATGTTTGTCTAGATGCTATGGGCATGGAACTGCACCACAGCACCATCCGAAGGCCCTTCCCACAGCGAAAAGAAGGAAGCGGAACAGGACCGGCACCATTATGAAGATTTTGCTGGTATCCTGCCTTATGCGGCAGCGTCGTGCCTTCGCGGCATGGCAATGCGGATTGAGCAATAGATAAATGGATAACAGAACTCTTCAGAAACACTCCACGGTCAGCTGACATTCCTGTGAGGGGGAGGGACCAGCCCAATCTGCGCTGGCCCTGGGGACCCAGTCAGGACCATCCAAGGGGTCAGGATGAAGCCTCCCTGGATCTTCCTTGGAAAAGCTGCCTATTTCCTGTCCCCCTTCATCACCACATGGCATTCGTATTTCCTGGAGAAAAGCAAAGATAAGTCCTCTCAGAGGAGCGTCAAAGATCCTGCGGGCAGAAATTCAAATGGGTGGGAAAGCTATGCTGGAGACACAGGAAGAGGGTGCTGAGTTTGAGAGGCACAGCCACGTGTTTGTTTTTCAAGGACTGGAAAAATATCTTAAAGAGAATAGATCCTTTCTAGTTATTTCCATGCCTTTGGTGCACAAATGACTTCGCCATGGGGGTCGCAGATTCTAGGTCGAGTCCAAATGCCTTTGATTTCTCGACTTCGCTTTTCATTTAGTCCTTTGAACAAGGGTTAGATGTTTCTAGTGGTGTTACAAATATGTTTACCCTTGGGGTAGATGGGGTATTGGAAACCTAATCTCTGCCTATTGAATGAACAGGTTCATCCTGTAAGAGCCAGGCTTTGGGACCTTGTGGAGCTCAAGCAGATGCATAAAAAACTGAATTGCAATGTTCTAGCCTTGGGTTAATAAGCTTAAATTTAGTCAGGGATGGCATTTTAAAAATGCATGCATTTAAAAAAAAATTCAAGCTGTCTTTAACTTTTTAAATATCCCAGAATAGATTGTGTGGGGAAAAGAAGCCATGACTTTGAATTCTGTGTCTCCAAAACAAATTTTAAAAAGATCCATTATTAGCCCACTGCCCTCTGTGGTACCCACAATGCCTCTCTAGAGACCTGGTACACTTGGAGAGACATCAAGGATCTTGAGCCTGGTGGTACACTTAAAAGGAAAGATGACTTAAATGAGATTGATACCCTCAGTGCTCTTGAGACACTGACTTCGTCCCACAAGACTGCTCTCTCCAGCCAATTCATTTTCCCTCTGTTTTTCCAACTGCATCCCATTTTCCTTCTAAGGAAAAAAAAATCAATCAGGTATGGTGGTAAGTTCCTGTAATTTCAGCACTCAGGAGGCAGAGGCTGGTCCTCTGTGAGTATGAGGCCAGCCTGGTCTATAGAGCAATTTCTAGGACAGCCAAGGCTACACAGAGAAACACTGTCTCAAAAAAAAAGAAAGAAGAAGAAAGAAAAGAAAAGAAAAGAAAAAGAAAGAAAGAAGAAAAGAAAGAAAGAAAGAAAGAAAGAAAGAAAGAAAGAAAGAAAGAAAGAAAATTCTTGAAATGAGTGAAATTATTCACATTCAACCAGTGAAGCTGTTTAGCTTTCCTTCAGAGTGGTCAGGGGAAGTGGTACGAAGTGGTGTGAATTACCCCGAGGGAGCCTGGCATGGCTGTGATCATCTCTAACTCCCTCTATCTGCAAACGTGGTCAAGGCTGCTCTTCTTCTCTGAAAGCCATGGGGCAGACCTGGGGTCCCAGAGCCTGGGAGGCCGATTAGGCAGGAGAATCCCAAAATTTAGGTCAGCCTGGAATGTGTAGTAAGACACTGTCTGACTAGAAGAAAGGTTTTCTCCTGTTACCCAGGAGCCCATTTCTGTATTCACACCATTTGCCAGAGTTCTTTTTATCTGTTACTCTTCAGAAATGACTGATATTAAATTACTTAGGGCTGTGCATGCAGGACCCAATGTTTATTGCTATTTGTTTTGTTTGTAATTAATGTGTGTGCTAAACCTGGATAGTAATTAATGCTTACCTTTATCCTGTATAGATATTGATGTTAATGTCTAATCAAATCTATTCTTTCTCTTAATCAGTTTCCCTCCTGACTTGATAGCTTCAGTTTTGTTATTCTCGAAGACATTTAAAAAATTAAACCTTCACCCTAATTTGCTTCTACCTAATTTGTGATTTTTTAAAAAATAGACAGTAGCACAGAATAACAGTTAAGAGGACTGACTCACGCAAAGGTGAATTTAAATAACCTGTAATTTTAAAGTAGGTGAGTTGAAGCACATTTGCTCATAGATAGCATCGGGTCTAATTCTCCCTGTTCTGGTGAGAGTTTGGCAGGGCTAAGGTATGACGTGGTAGGTACAGAATACTGTGGGGGCTTGGCTGATTAGAGTGCTGTATTATAAGATGATCGATTTGAAATGATTCATTTGCACCGTGTTTGGTTGTATAAATATGTTGTTGGGGGTGCGTGTACCCAAGGGCAGTGCCCACGGAGGCCAGAGACCTCAGAACCCCTGGGAGCTGGAGTTCCAGAAGCTTGTGAGCGCCCAGTTGGGTGCTGTGAACTGAGCTCAGATCCTCTGCAATGGCAGGACGAACTTCCAACCTCCAAGCCGTTTCTCCAGACCCTAATTTACCACTTCGTTCCCTCATATTTAGATTTGTTTATTCACCTAGAAGAGACAAATATTTCCCGTGATAAGCCGGAAGCATCTTCCTTTAAAATGATTTTTTAATTGTTTGGGAATTTTGTACATTTATGTAGTGAATTTCAGTCATTCTCATTGAGACATCTTCCTAACAGTAAAATTCTTTCCTGTGGCAGGGCCCTGCATGCTTCCAAATAGAATCTCAGCTCCTGACCTTGACACCAATAGGCTTCACTGGCTTCTTTATGGCCCACGCTGGTCACACTCCCAATTTACCATTTTACATACAATTTCTTACTTTCCACAGTGGGATTTGCTCTTTGTCACGCTTGTGTGTGAGCGGGAATCTTTTCGTTTTATTTGTTTTCTCCCTGGACTCTTCCCTTTCCTCCCTTGAACATGTTGGAATCATTGTAAGAAGCCCACATAAAAGGTGGCCTTACTGGTGGACTATGCAGCATCCATCCTCCCAGGCCAAGTTAACAGCTCTGCCCTTCGTCTCTGGGAGTATTCATGATGTTCTTGTACTTAGAACACAAGGCACATTCCTGCCTTCCACTAGATTTCAGAAAGCTTGTTGGAAATATTCTATTATGCTTTCAGTCTCGCCTCTCCAGTGTCAGACAAACTTGAACGGAAACACACTTACCGGCAGTACACCAAACACAACGTTCAACCGAGTGTGGTTCTTTCTGTAAAACACATGCTTGTGTATGGTGTTGTGTAATCATTTCTTCTAAACCGAAAAATCTCCTCCAGGAGGGTGAGGGAGGTTTACGGGACTCGGGAAGGAAACACCTCACAAGTCACAGGACGTTCCTGACACCAAGAGATTCACAAGGCCCCTCTCCAAAGTTATCGAAGCGGCAACAGCTGCTGGGGAGGAGAACAGCAGCCAAGGTACCTGGAGGAGACCCTATGATGTGTGGAGTTGCCTGCAAGCCATTCAAGGAGCTCTACACTAGGTGGCTTTTCAGCAATGCAGCTGTCTTGGAGAGTTACTTGTGCTCCTGTAAGTGACCCTGGTAAACTCCTTGGTCTACCATGTTGGACATAATAATGGTTTATTATGCTGGTCTCTTGCTGGTTTTGTATCTGGGGCAAGCAGAGTTCACTCATCCATGTCTCCTCAGGAAAATCCATGCAATTATATTCCTTTCCCTATCCCTCTGGCACCTATCTTTCATACATAAATGTATATAATTTTCTCTATACAGTTTCCCTTACTACATATAAAACTTTGCAAGGTTATGCTTGATTACATCAGAAAAGCTGTAGAAAGCCAAGGATTTAACACTTTCAATAAATGTTGTACTGGGTGAAATGCTTGAGTCACAGGAGCTTTCATACGTAGAATAACCAATGACAAGCTGTGGTGGCACTGTGAATTGGCCACCTTGTGTTCTGATAGCCGCATCCTTCTATTACTATACTCTGAGCTCTTTGAAAACTCTAATCTCTGGAAAATTCAGCTGCCTTGACACTGGGTGTAAGAATTATGGGCCATGGAGAGTTGCACCGAGGTTTGAGAGAGCTGCCGAGACCAGAGAATGTGTAGCAGAAGGTCTGAGACCCTGCATGGAGCTCCTTCCTGTGCATGAAGGTGAAGCCCCAGTTAAACTGGAGGTTTTGAAGTCTCAGGAGCGTGGGATGTCTACTGGAGACATGCGCAGTGGAGCTAACCCAAGAGAGAAGCCACACAAAGGTGAAAGGGAAGACTACAGACGATATCACCAAAAGCCTCTAAGACTGGATGTGGAGTTTGGCAGCTGCCCCGTTGGGTTTGGTTTGGTTTCATCTCTCCTTTCTGTAGCTCCGTTCCTCAGTTAGGATTCTGATCTGAGTCTCAGATGAGGCATTGGATGGGAATGTAGGTGTCTGAGGTTGGACTGGATGTGTTCCGTGACATGAGATGGCCAAGGGTGGGATGTTGCAAGTTTTGTTAAAACACGGACTGCTGGATGGTCACTTCTGGTTCTCCTATTTCATTTCTAAAACATTTTCAGGCACTGTCAATGCCACAGACCCAGGGTCCCTGCCCTGAGACCCACTAAGAAGGGCTGAATTTGGTGGGTTCAATTCTATCTCTGAGCAAGGCCCTGAAGTCCTAGGCCTTGGTTTCATCATTTTAAAAATGTGCTTCACAGTGAGGCTGCAGAGTGAGGTGCAAACACACAGGAGTTACTCCTCCGCATGGGATGGCTTCCTCTCTTTCCCTCTGAGGAAATGGCACAGGGTTGCACACACTGAGCTTTCCTTTCCCCTTTCCATCAGTTCTAGACATTTCTACTATACTACTCATGTGTGAATGTGCTGTAGGCTAAGAGTGCATGCCTCAGAATCAAGGGTCAACAAAAGAAGGAATGACATAACCTCAGACACTGAGTCCATCAGCCATTGGCACTAGCCTTTCTAGCTCAGACTGCCTGGTTCCGGTTTCAAATAGTCCTTGTTCAAACACAGGCCTCCACTTCAAAACAGCTCTGAGGCCCTGGCTGCTTTCTGCTTTATCTCCTCACGCAGCAGCATCACGCTTAAGTTCCCCAGCCTGATGCTATCCTGTCTCCCCATCAAAGGCACCACGGAACCCTATCTCTGCTTCATTAAGCATCCTTTCATCAGGCCCCGTGCTTGGGAAAGCGTGGAGCTCAGCTCCGCCGATCCCACTCAGCCAGGAACTTGACCATTAGCAAAATGAACCGCACAAAGAGACGCCTCAGGAGCTGGAACAATCTCTGATGAGAGATTTCTCTTAATTCTAAGTGGATTCATTACATGACTAAAAGCCTGAATTGTGCAAATGGTTTCCTTTAAGGTTAAAAGAAAATTCCAATTTTGCCAGATGACTCTGCCATCTAGATTATTGGATGAGTTTTCTATCTTTGACTCTTTTGCTCTCGACAATGAGGGGCTGTGTTCATGCTGGCCTCACTTAGCTTCTAAGGTGGAGTCTCGAGTCTGAAAGCCGAGCACCCCTCTACGATGTAAACCCACAGAAGGACTGCTGGATCAGTAGTAATGACTGCTACGACGGCTCCCAGGCTCCCCCAAGAGAAGCAAGAAAAGCAAGAGAAAGTTCTTTGCTATCCTGGCACAGCCCCTTGAAAGTTTCTGGAAACCAGGTGGTGGCTCTGCCCGCCACTCCTGGAGAACCATTTCCCTCCATGCTTGGAAAACTTAATTATTCCCAATTGGTTTCACTTGCCGCAAGCTTCTCTCCTCCGGTTTCTGGCAACCCTATCCCCACTCAGCAGCCGGGCAGGGGGCTGAATGAGTCTGGGATGCTGTCAGTGACAGATGAGGGGCTTCTGTGCTGTTGACGGCACACCCTTCACTTCCATCAAAGAGGAAAACAAACCATGGCGAACGCGAAGAGAAAAACCCTTTGTAGCTCCTCTGACATGAGACGAGTCACCCGGTCCGCCGTCAGAGGCATGAGTAGTAGAAAATGAGACCAGGGGATTGGGATCACGTAGACCTTTGTGTCTGCCACTGCATAGCCAAGGCTTGCCATTGGAATTGTGGGATGCGCTGTCTCCAGATGAAAGCGTCCTGCTTTGTGTAGAAGAATGGGTTCTGTTCCCTTACAGTCAGTGCATCAGTCTGCACCCACTCTCTCTGCTCAATTAAACAATAACAATCTTCTTACCCACTGAAACCTGCATGGCTCTGCCACACCTCTCAAGTTATGTTCAGATGCTTTTGTATCAATCAGGAGTTCAACCTCTCCTCTACATCCTAGCCAACGTGAGCCCCCTCCCCTCTAGGAGCTGGGACTCTCACCTGCCTGGGCTATTTCACCAATTACAACCCTCAAGTTCTTTTGGACATTGCTGCAGTAACAACCTCATCCTTTTCTCCCCTGCTGAAGTCTGATCTACTCTCCCCGACCCAGCTCCCTGGGCACCTTGTGTTGGCAAAGGTGAAGCAGCGAGGGGAAGAGGATGAAATAACCAGATGGAAAAGAACGGGTCCTCAGACTCCTCTGTTTCGGAACCTCTGCGAAAGCGCCATAGATCTCCCCCCACCCTTTCTCGGTGGCACAAATCCAGGACTTGTTCTTAACAGTATAGTGCAGATAAAAGTCACCAACAGCATCAGTATGCCTGGGTCTGTGTCCTTTCATCCCGGCCGGTTACAGTGCCTTTAACCAGATTCTCCAGGGCACAGAAGAGTGTCAACAGATAGAAAAAACAGGAATAAGATGTGCCACTGAAGTTTCCCATTCTAGTATTGTGCCTGGTTTTCTTTCCCAGGTGACTTCTTTTTCTTTCTTCTTTCTTTCTTTCTTTCTTTCTTTCTTTCTTTCTTTCTTTCTTTCTTTCTTTCTTTCTTCTTCCTTCCTTCCTTCCTTCCTTCCTTTCTTTCTTTTTTTCTTTCATTTTTTTCCTATAAAAAGAAAACAATATCTTTAGTCTCTGGATGTTGGCAGCAGTAGCATTTTCTCAGTAAATTTTATCAAGTTCTACACAGATATAGGCAACACTGTCTTTTCTGGGTAGAGAGAGGAAGAGAGATGGGAAAAGATGGAGGGAGAAGGAGATGTGAGTGTGGGGGCGAGAGAGGGGGCGGGGAGAGATGCCGTCTGAGCATCTTAGTGCTCCTCTCAGAGAATCCATGTCCTTAGGGCCATCCTGGCATCCTGAGTTTCATCCCCAGAGCCGACATAATAAAGTCAGGTTCAATAGTGTATACTGATAGTCTTAGCCCCGGGGAGGCAGAGATAGCCTAGTTGGCCAGCCTACTCTACTCTGGCAAGTTCCAGGCCAATGAGAGGCCCTGTCTCAAAACTAAGATGGATGGTGCCTGAGAAGAACACACACACACACACACACACACACACACACACACACACACGCATGCATGAGCTCACACACACATGTGAAATACATAGAGATCCAGAGGTAAAAGCCAGGGAATCCTAGCACTCATGGTTATCTTGTGACTACAAGCCCAAAGCTGTGTGCAAATCTAGGGTCTTCCATTCAAATCCAGCTTGTCTCTTCTCCTGCAATCATCTTTGAGCACAACTGGTTCTTTTTCAGTCATTAATAGACTAGCGTATGAGTGTGAACGACATTTTCCTGTGAATCTAGTATGAGAAAAAGCAAGTGGGTCACCAGCTGAGCCTTATGGTGGCTGGGACACACGCTCCCCCAGGCGACACACAGAAGGCAACAGAAGAGTTGATTGCCAGCCATCGTGACTAACAGATTCAGGAAGGACGTGTGCATGCCTCTTTGCCATTTACTGAAGCCTAAGTGAAAAGTGACTCTGAATCATCAGGGGAAATAATGACATTTAAATCAATTCTTCTAAGATGTGAGCCAGGCATTCCTGGATGGCGGCTGGGGCTTTTGTGCCCCCACAATAATTAGCCTGTAAACTTCTCTGATGAGGCCGCTAATAGCTCGCATGAATACAGTCTCAGTTCAATTTGGAACGAAATTACCACTTGCAGTCTGCTGGCTTCCGCCTGACACTGGCCTGTAGACAAGTGTCTTTGTTCACTGATCTATTTATTTGTTCATTCATTCATTCATTCATTCGTTCAATCATTTGTTCACATAAGGAGTCGCAAACTACACTTCATAAAGCCAAACCTTCTTTTTCTGTATAGGGATGAGAGTCTACAGGGACAAGTCCATGCTGAGTTCAAGACACATGGGCGATGTCAAGATGAGCAGCACTTCCCTGCAGAGGGGCTAGGCGAGGCACTGCCCTGCGGAGGGGCTAGGCGAGGCACTGCCCTGCGGAGGGGCTAGGCGAGGCACGGCTTAGGCATTCCCTGCTTTGTGCTGTTTTGTTTTTTGAAAATAAAGGAAAGGAAATATTTGAGAGTGAGTTAGTCAGTCCCATTTTGCCTTTAAAAGTAGAATTTCACTACCTGTCTTGATGAACTGCTGTAAAACAGTGTTCATATAATAACAACCAAATAACCATATTTGAAAACCAGAATATTACATACTATGCAATGTCCTCAGAGTCCAAAACTTCATTTTGGTTTTCAGCATTTTCAAAGTCTTATTTATTTATCTATTATATTTATGTATGTGTGTTTATGTGTATGTGTGTATATGAGTTTATGTGTTTATATGTGTGTACGTGCAGTGACAGGGGATGCCGGATGAGGGCAGCAAATGCTTTGGGACTGCATTTACAGACAGTTGTGAGCTGCCCATGTGGGTGCTGAGAACAGAAATCAAGTCTTTTGGAAGAGCAGACAATGTTGTTAGCCACTGAGCCATCTCTCTAGCCCTGCCTTCCAAAATTTTTAATTCTGAGTTTTTTGGAATAGGGGTTCGGGAGAAGTTTTTAAAAACACACTATGGAAAATAGTGAAATAGCATCTAACTGCCTGCTTGTCCTATTATGCACTCAGCCGTAGCTTTGATCTCTCTTATAGCTCAGTTGTATCTTAGAACATCAGTTCATGTTTCCACCCTGCTGTGTACACTTGTAGAAGTGTTGTGTAAAAGAATGTGTGCGGTTGGGAAGTGGTTCAGTGGTTAAGAATACTTGCTGCTCTTCCAGGGGGCCCTAAGTTCTGTTCCTGGTGGCTCAGTACTGCCAGTACCTCTGGTTCTGAGGATCCAATGCCTTCCTTTGGTCTCTGCAGGCACACACATGTGACATAAGCTTACGTAGATATGTATAAACATAAGTAATTCCATAAATAAATGGTGGGATGAGCTAGAGTGTACCTCGAGGGTAGAGTGCTCATCTAGTGTGCATGCCTCAAGTCCTGGGTTAGATTTCAGCACTGCTAGACTAGACATAGTGGTGTATGCTTGTCATCCCCGGCAGGAGGATCAGAAGTTCAAGGTCATTCTTGGTTTCAGGTGGGTATCAGAAGAAAACATGACTGAATCTGTTCTCTCCTTCCACCACATGGGGCAGGGGATTAAACTCAGGTTGTTAAGTTTGTTGGCAAGCCCCTTTACCAGCGGATCCACTTCACCAGACACCAAAACCAGTTTTTGGCATTAGATGCTAGGTAAATTGAAAAGAACTAGAAATGCTTAAGAAAGAAACCTTACCTGTGATCCATTGAAACAAACATGATACACTGGCTTGTATAGTTAGGAGCAGGTGACATTTTGTGGCTGTGCACAGGTGTATACTTACCTTCTGGAGTCCAGAGTCTGAGATGGATTTCACCGGCTAATGTTATAGTTAGGCTTCATGACTTCTGGGTATGTAAGGACACAATCTATCCCTTGGTCTTTCTGACCTGGTCCAGGGACACCTGCATTCTTAGGGTTACGGGGCCTTCCGTTTTCAGACCTGGCAGAGTCCAGCTCAGTCCTCACAGCAGTTTTCTGACTTTCTCCATCACCACAGCCTCCGCGGGCTCCTCCTACCTTCTTTAAGAACATGAGATCCTTATTATCATAAGTTTCTTTACTCCTGCTCATCATGTGTCGGGCTTTGACTGCGTAGTGGTCCCACAGACTCGTGTATTTGACCCTTTGGCCCCTACTTGGTGGTGATGTTTTGGAAGGTTGTCAAGCCTTAAGGAAATGAAGGGGGTGGGTCACTGGGGGGTGCCCCACTTCTATCCATTCTCCTCTCCCTGGCTGCAGTGTGGCCAGTCACTGCATGCTTCTGTAGCTACACCTTCCCACCAGGGTAGAGTCTAACCCCTCGAACCGGAGCCGAGAGAAACCTTTCTTCCTTTAAATTGCATCTTCTCAAGCACGCTGTCACAACAAGACAAATAGCCAGTGCAGCAGGTAAACAAGGACATTCGTAATGTTTGGGGATTCAGAGGCAGACATTCTCGGGGGACATTCTTCTGTCTGCTACACATGGAGAATTAAGAAATGTGGGTGTGGTGAGCCATCTTGACAGCTGGGTGCTCAGGGCGTGAGGATCTTTGATCTATGGCCGTCACCATGGGGAGTTCAGCACAGGTCTGGGAGTCCGATGTTAGCCTTGGGAACCAAGGAGAATGGCAGCTGCCATCTCTGGGCCTCATTCTTGTCTTGTGGATTCTGCCACTCCTTTCTCCAGCTTCATTCGTGGAGAACCTCACAGAACCATGCTGTTCTGTTCCTTTCCCACCCCGTGTCTCTGTTTCTGCTCTAAGATTAGGTGCTTTCTCCCTCTAGAGTTTCCTCTACACACTTAGAGCAGGGGTGGTGGGTGACGCTTGTCCTGAGATTGTCTTTGAACACAGCTGCCTGACTAGCTGGGAGCAGAGTAGGAAAGAGTATGGTGCACCCCAGTTCAGTGCCCATATCAGCATGGGGGTGACCCACTTTGCCAGCCCTTAGGGATCTTGGAAAAAGGATGGAGCATTTTGTAGAACACAGAATCGCATTATCAATAAAAAAAAAATTCTGGTTTGTTTCATGTCCTTAGAGATACATTAGAAATGTGATTCTTTTTTTTTTTTAATTGGTTTTTCGAGACAAGGTTTATCTGTGTAGCTTTGGTGCCTGCCCTGGAACTTGCTCTTGTAAACCAGGCTGGCCTCGAACTCACAGAGATCCACCTGCCTCTGCCTCCTGAGTGCTGGCACCACCCAGCTAGAAATGTGATTTTTACAGTTTTCTGAGTAAGACTGGATCTGAAGAATTCATGGGATGCTTACAAGTTTGATGTGTGAGCAGATGATTCAGTGGGTTTCTGAGTAACGTCAGCGTGCAGATGGGCAGCTTTTAGGTCAAATGCTATAAATATTTTAAAAATCTTTTGTTGGTTTTCATTGGCATTAATTTCTAATAGAATCAAATTTTTTCCTTGTAAATTGGCCATACAAAATTACTTCCAAAACATTTACGCATATGTCTATTCTCAACATTGACATGGAAAACATCCCATCTATTACCATGGATTTCCTATATATAAATATTGTTTGCATTTCTGTGGAGATACTGCATTTTCTATGAATTTTCTAAGAAATTTTAACTATGGAGTTTTACATTCTTACCCTTCTCAGGACCATGTTATGTCTTTGGTGTTCTTGTTGTATACCATGGATTTTTTGCTCAAAACCCCTTTGTATGCCTTTTCTATTTTAGCTGTGGTTCAGATTCCACTTGTGAGGAAACTTTCTGTGATTTGAAAGGCAAAACAGAGAAAAGAAACCAGAGGTCAGAGGTGAGGGTGACGAGGGGCTTAGTAAGGAACCAGAGACTAGAGAGTCTGGAGGTGAAGGTAACCACAGGCTTAGTAAGGAACCAGAGACTAGAGAGTCTGGAGGTGAGGGTGACCACAGGCTTAGTAAGGAACCAGAGACTAGAGAGTCTGGAGGTGAAGGTAACCACAGGCTTAGTAAGGAACCAGAGACTAGAGAGTCTGGAGGTGAGGGTGACCATGGGCTTAGTAAGGAACCAGACACTAGAGAGGGCGGAAGTGAGGGTGACCTTAGGCCCTGGCAGTAGAAATTCTTTCAGGAAAAACCTGAATGTAATTCCTCGAGAAGTCACCCACATGCTGGTGCCTAGGGACAGTTTAGGCGCAGGTTAGTCTCACATCCTCAGCCTTTTCCTGACCCCTAGTGGCTAAAGCATTCTAGCTTTCTCTACCACTGTTCCTGCTATGACCTAAAGCTTTAAACAGTTTTATGTGCACCGTGCTCTGTGTATTCATGCTATTTTAATTGGAATAACCACAAGTTCCCCGTGTTTCCACATGAACCTGCTGCTACTTCATCCCTATAGTATAAAACAAAGCATTTTCTCTGCCTTGGTGGCCAAGTGACTGCTATTTTCATCATCATCATCATCATCATTATTATTATTATTATTATTATTATTATTATTATTATTATTATTTACCGTTATTGAGGATTGAACCCAGGGTTCCACACGTGCTAGGAGAGCATTCTACCACTGAGTTACACCCAGTCAGGTTGCACTCTGCTGCAAACAGTTTTGCTAATGAGTAATTTATATATAAAATCCTTCATTGGAAATGGAGGATCCAATGAGCACCCACCAACTGAGGATGGATTATCACTTGTTATAGACCAAGGGGAACTGGAGAGAGGAACCCAAAAGTGTCGTTCCTGGAGCCATCACGCTGTTCCTCCCAGAATGCAACTCTGGGTGCTCCACTTTGGACTGGCTTTGCACACCTCGGTTAAAGTGCAGTCTATAATACATGGCCTGCCATGAGACTTTACCTCTCTTTCCACCATGGTTTTGTTTCTCAGTAGTGCAGCATGTTAGTCCTGTTCAGTGCTGAGTAATATCCCACAGTGTAGACATACCACATCCTGTAGACTCAATAGCTGTTTGATGAATATTTAACTGGACATATGTTTGCAGATCCTCTGGGCACACACCCAGGGGCTGGATCATGGGATAACTCCATGTCTAATCATTGGAGGAGCTTCCGGGCTGTCTGCCTGGACAGCTGGCCCACTTAACATTCTCATCATGAGCATTGCTCCCAAAGGAATGCCATGAATGTAGCCAGAGTATTCTTTCCTATTTATAACAGTAGATGTGCCTGAAGCATTGATGCCACCATGGTTCCTATTAGCTTCCTCCACTCCTTTTCTTATTTTTCCTCCCTCCCTCCCTTCTTTCCTTACTTCCTTTATGATTTATGATTTTTTTTCAAGGTTTGAACATTTATTTATTCCTTTTAAAGACTTTAGACTGAACTCAGACTTTTGACTAGAAGCACATCTCTCAGAGAGGACAACATCTCTTGGCCTTTTCCTTTGACTTCCTTCATTCTCTTGACCAAAAGATTAGCATATTCTGCAGCCTCTGCCTGATTTTACTTAGTGTTTTTTTCCCTTTAGAGCAGTACACCAATGTTTGTGTTGCAGGATACGTGGAGTAACAAGATGCTGAATCTTGGGTGCTTTAGTCCTGGGCTTCCTATCTTTGTTTAAGTCTTTAAGACAGCGTATTGGTGGACATCATCTTCTTCAGAAAGATTGAACAGTCTTTGGGTTCTGCTAGCTCTTTTGGACCCCAACCTCTGAGGCACAGTAGTGTCTGTCAGTTCAGGAATATGCTTCCCTCCTATTTTTTTTAAACAATAACCAAGTTGAGAACACTCAGATTGGCATCTGCAATATGTCTATGAACAGACTTGCACTTCCTCTCTCCAGTTCCCCTTTGGTCTATAACAAGAATGCCCCGTATTCAACAGCAGGCACACTTTGCCATGGGTGAAGACACGTTGCTTCATGGACAAGCCTTATCCCCACCCCTGACTCTGAGCACTCACCCTTCCACTCTTTACCCGGGGCATCTGTAGCTACTTCTGCGGCCATGTGCTTCTCGCAGAAAGTCTGAAGCTGGCAGTCACTGTCCACTTCAGTGAGTTTCTGACAGCCAGCGGCTGGGAAGGATATATTCAGCTTCTTCTGGACACAGCCAACCTCCTAGGAGGTGCCATGGCAAAAAGAGCACCCTTCTATATTTTTGAGACAAGGTCTCACTCTACAGCCCGAGCTGGCCTCGATGTTCCAACCTCCTGCCTCAGCTTCCTGAATGCTTCGACAACAATTGTGCGGCACAAGCCTGGCTTTGCTTCTCCTCCCTATGCTTCATCTAATCACCCAGGTTTGCTCCCAGTGCTGCCGCTCGGCAGATACCATTTGTCGAATAAATGAAAAAAATTCCAGTTCCCAAAGGAAGCAGGACTTTGTGGTAGGATTGGTCCTAGCATCAGGTCACATGTCACTGAGATCTGACAAACTGCCCACCTCTGCAGCTGTTCTGTGTCTCATAATCACTTCAGATAATCACTGCCTGAAACTTTGTAGCAGCTTTCTGGCCTTTGTCCTAGTAATTGTTTAATTCAGACAATTCCATATTGTAGCCAGATTGAACTGCCTAAATCGAAAGATGACTTTTTCTTCCTAGTGGGTTCAGTGACAACTAACCTCCAAAGATGTAACCTTTCCCAGCACCTATGGAGGCCTCTCTTAGGAAAAAAAAAGGCCTTTATGGCAGTTATATGGTTCGATTGGTAAAGGTACTTGCTGGTAAAGGTTGAACATGAGTTCAACCCCAGAACTCACATAGTAGAAGAAGAGAACTGGTTTCTGCAAGTTTTCCTTTGACCTCCACATGCACTATGGTATTCCTTACCCCCAAAACAAACAAATAAATAAATAAACAAATAAAACAATTTTTAAATGCCTTTGCAAATTGGATGAAGGATCTCAAGATGAAATCAGGGCGTACATGGTGAAAAATGTCCTTAGAAAAGATCCAGGATACCGACACCCTGAGAAGAGAAAGCCACATATGGTTGAAAGCGTGCACCCGCAAGGCCACAAGTGCCTGTGGCCATTAGATGGTTTCTCGTTGCAGATGCTCTGGCTGGCATAAGAAGATCATCAGAAGAGAAACCTCTGAGAACTGTGGGCAGAATGGCCCAGATCCCTCTAGAGAGTCACATAGGCCATAAGTAAAGCACCTGTCAACATGAAAGAGTGTGAACGTAGTGGTAGACATCAAAATGTGTGTGCAGAACCTTCTCAGTGAAAAGATGACTCAGGGGCTCATTAAAGAGAATTGACCACCTAACGAAAGTCAGAGGGGACTGATGAGGATCTTTAGGGAAGGGGACACATGCCCAAGCTCAGAGCCTAGGGATCCCTCTAGGATTGGAGGAACAGTACAGGTGTGTAGTGGGTGGTGGATTGGATACATAAAGGAGGGCGTGGCAGACTGACCTTATAAATCTAAACCAATGAAACCGCACTTTCCTAAAACAGAAAAGTAGTGGAGAACGGTCCTAGCTGATTAAACCCCACAACCAAGAGCAACCTGAGGAGGAAAGAATTTATTTGGCTTACACATTCTGGGTCACAGTCCATCACGAAAGGAAGTTAGGAGAGGAACTCAAGGCAAAAACCTGGATTCTGGAATTGAAGTAGAGGCCATGGAGGAACACTGCTTACTAGATTGTTCCTCAAGACTTCTTCAGCCTGCTTTCTTATATACCCCAGGACTAGATGCTCTGGGGTGACACCTCCCGCAGTGAATTGGGCCCTCACACATTAGCCATCAATCAAGAAAATGCTCCCACCTGTAGGCTTGCCAACAGACCAATCCAGTGAAGGCATTTTCTCAATTGAGGTCCCCTCTTCCCAGATGACTCCCACTTGGGTCGAGTTGACAAAACCCAACCAGGACAGAGGGGATTAGAAGTACAGCTTAGAAGACCTGCATGGTGGTGCACATTGCAAGCTAAGACAGCTAGGTCACAAATTTGAGGACTGCACAGCAAGGTCCTACCTCAGACGCAAGGCTTTGCTGTGGGCATGTGAAGTTTGAAGCACCCTTTGCGCGTTTTGCCACCAAGCTACACAAATCTAGAGTCAAAACATGACTTAAACTCACTAGGGTGAGCGTGAAAGGTGTCTACGTGGAGTCTTCAGATGATGGTGAGGAAGTGAGACTAGATTAAGTCCGGAAAAACAGAGCATAAGATGAGCAAGAAAACAGAAAAGAGGAGAGAGAAGGAGAAGAAACACAAAGTGGGGAGAGGGGATGGCGGGAAGAACACCGCCCTAAGGAAAAGCCACCTTTGAGATCTTGGTTCAAAACCACCAGAATTGGAGGCCCTTGTCCTGTACGACCATCTGCAGAGCGTGGTTTCTTACAAACAAAAGTGTTTCCGGGGGGGGGGGGGGCGCTCCTTCAGCTGCAATGCCCGTGGTTGAAAGTGTGAGTGAGCAGCAGAGATGAGCTTGGCTTGCGGGTGCCGTGAAGGTTGCCGATCGCAAGCCCAAGCCCACCCGAACCGCAATGCATGTTAGAGGAGAAAACTGCTCTGTGAGATTGGAGCTGGCTGAGAAGCTGGCCGGAGGTGAGGTCGCCAGCCCCATGACAGACCCACACATGTTTGCCTGAAAGTGCCATCTCGGTCTGGAGATGGGCTGCCCCCCCCACTCTGTGACGGAGAGGGAAGAGTACAGCCAAACACCCCAAGAGTGGAAACACTGTGTCCTTGAGAACAGCTGAAGGAAGAACTGTTTCCAGCGGAGGACTGGATCATTTATCCCTCAGCAGGAAAAAGTCTGTCAGGGAATGAACTTGTCTCTGGCGTGTTCAGCCACAGAGAGACTAACCAGGAATTTGGTGACTAGGTTCTCTTCACACGCGCTTTGAAGGTGGGCACATTCCCACCATAGTACCACCACACATTTTATTTTATCATTTTGATGTCTTATTCATTCATTCTTTATCAGACTTCGACCACATTCCAGGATTTAGAATAAAAACATGGAACCAAACATGAATAAATATATAAAATCCCTAAAAATGGGAGGGTTGGGATCTAGTGTGGATAGCATCTTCAGGCAAGTGAAAGGTTGGAGGCCCAGGCACTGGGCTAAAATGTGGGGGTTTAGCCTTGTTTTGGGACGAGGCAGTTTTTCTTAGAGAATTAACTCTTCAAGGAACCCAAAATTGTGATTAGCAGTAGAAGAGGTGAAACATTCTGTACAAATAGACAGCCGCCTTGTGACATCATTTAAAGGCAAATTAAAGCCTCTGGTCAGTTCTGAGGAGGGCAAAGGCATCACCAGGTTACATTTGCATCTTGGTGACTAAAACCTCACACACGGGGATTGTTTGAATTCTAGTGATGGTCACAGAGGGAAGACGTTAGCAGGCCATTTTTCTGTACCCTAAAAGATAAGTTTATGAGTGACTTGTTGTGGAAGGTGGGAGAATAAGAAATGGATTTTCAAGTTGATCAGCTGGGGTTAACAGTCCATTTTGCAAAGAGAAGGAACTCCGCATGAGACCCAGGACTTGGGAGATGAGAATGCTGGCCAATTGAAATTTAGGTTAATAATCCTTGTCTACTTTAACCAATGGTGATAGAGCCAACGAAAGAGCACAGGGGTAATAGGGCATCTTCACCCTTGTCCCTAGCCTAGACAATGATGCCAGCCCCTTCCCCCTCTCCAGGCACTATTAGAGGTAAGGCTGTAAATCTTTCTCTAGTTGATCTTCAAGACAGTGTCAATTCTAAGTTCAGCTATACTATGGGTAGAATGCACACTCATGATTGCCTGAGGTGTATGGGGGCTGGGTCTCCCAGAACACGTCATGTAAGTCTGGTGGGACTAAGCAAGCCTGTGTCACGTCCCCCCACCCCTGCCACATCAGCCATCCTGACCAGCATGGAGGCATCCTGAGTTTAGGGTGAGCAAACAGAGGCTTCTCTTAAATAGGGAAGTGGTAGTGGTGTGTGTGTGTGTGTGTGTGTGTGTGTGTGTGTACATATTTCTTAGATCTTATTTTCCTTCTTTACAAACAGCTTGAATTTTTTAAGATTTATTCATTATGTACATAGTGTTTGGCCTGCAGGCCAGAAAAGGACACCAGATCTCATTACAGATCGTTGTGAGTATCATGTAGTTGCTGGGAAATGAACTTAGAACCTCTGGAAGAGTAGTCAGTGCTCATAACCTCTCAGCCATCTCTCCAGCCCAATGACTTGAATTTTAAAAATGTTCTTTCTGAGGATGCCAGCTGATATAGCAGCCATGTGTACATATTTAATTTTCATCACGGCTCTGAGATGACCATTCATGGCTGTGGTGAGGTCTGCACACTGTTTCAAGCCACCGTGGATCCCTTAGCCATTTGCTCACTAAATCTCACTTATATTATTATTATTATTGTTTACTCTATGTATCTGTGTGTGTGTGTGCGCGCGCGCATGTGTAACACAGACGAGGGTATAAGATCCCCTGAAGCTGGAGTTATTGGTGGTTATAAACCACCCAATATGACTGCTGGAGACAAAACTCGAATCCTCTGCAAAAGCACTAAAGTGCTCCTTAGCCATCTCTGTAGCCTCCAGCCTCACACCTTTTGGGTATAATTCCATATACTAAATTTGTCTGGTTCTATTTTAATCTCAGAACAGGTCTTACAGTTGCATTTTAATTCATAACAGTTGAAGCAAGTTTTTATAGCAAGGCTAGCAAGCAGTTATGTCAAAACCACAGCCAGAATTAGAGTGCTACTCTCGGGGCAGAAAATGACAACCGCACCAAGTTAGTAAGCTCAGCTTCCTTATGCCAACTTGTGAGCCATCCACTCTGCATGTGACTGCCTATCGGAGGAGCAGTGGCTCCTGGATAATGGCCAAAAGATATGGGGGAGAACTTAGAAAATTAGTAAACAAAATTCCTGGAGAGACGTCATGGAGACAGACAAGCTTTTGACTTTGACCTTGTGTTTTCAGGGCCCACAGTATCTCTGCTTTCTTTATTTAATCAAAGATAGGGCTGGAAGAAATTAAGGAAAAATATAGCATTGATGGAAATGCTTTGTAAGAATAGAAGGGCAAAAGAAAAAGCTTTTAAACAAATCCTCCAGTTTTATTTCTGGGTTTCATGTTGCAATTCACAAACTGCATGTCACATTTGAAAAAACAGTGTCAACTGTTGGCTCATTTGGGGTGCACGGTGTAGACTTGGCTTCGAGTTACCCTGTGGCAGGGTGGGCTCAGAGCCAATTCCTGCTCCAAGCACAACTGGAAACTCGGAGCTCAGGTTTTGTTGCAAAGGCCCATCGCCAAGTGGGTTTAACTGCCTGCTGAAGCTGCTGCCCGGTAACCTTGACAACAGAGGTAAACATCAGCAAACCTGACCACCTCAGGCTCTTTTTTAAAAAAAATTAATTTATTTTTATATATTTTTCTTTATTTTATTTTACACACCAACCACAATTTCCCCTCCCTCCTCTCTTCCATTCTCTCCTCCCACCTTCTTTTTACCTGCCCCTGGTCCACTCCTCCTCCTCCATTCAGATGGAGTAAGGTCTCCCGTGGAAGTGAACAAAGCATGGCCCAAGTTAAGGCAAGATCAAGCTCCTCCCCCTGCATCAAGGCTGAACTCGGCATCCCACCATAGGGAATAGTTTCCAAAGAGCCAACTCATGCATCAAGGACAGGTCACCCTAAAGGATCCCCACTAAAGACCAAGCTACAGGACGGTCACCCAGATGCAGAGGTCCTAGATAGGTCCCGTGCAGGCTCCCTAGCTGTCAGTCCAGAGTCCGTGATTTCCCACAAGCTCAGGTTAGCTGTCTCTGTGGGTTTTCCCATCTTGATTGTGACAACCTCCCCCTCCCATCTCCGCCAGCCCTTGCTCATCTAATTCCTCCACCCTCTCTTCAACTGGACCCCCAGAGCTCAGCTCAGTGCTTGGCTGTGGATCTCTGCATCTGCTTCCATCAGGTACTGGAGGAAGGTTCTCTGATGACAGGGTAGTCACCAGTCTGATTACAGGAGCAGGCCAGTTTAGGCACCCTCTCCACTGAGGTCATCCTTGTGGATTCCTGGGAGTTTCCCTGGCACCAGGTTTCTCCCTAACCCCATACTGGCTCCCTCTATCAAGATTATTTCATTTCTCCCGCCCTCTGTTCTGCCCCCAACTCGACCATCCCGATCCCTCACGTTTCCATTCTCCCATCCCCTTCCCTCTACTCCACCCCCACCTAGAAAAAAAATCATCCTGAGTGAGGTAACCCAGACGCAAAAAGACATACCAGGCAGTTAACCCAGCAAGGAAAGACTGTACGCAAAGCAAAGGGGGTCAGAGAGAAAGGAGGGTTCCTGCAGAAGTGGCTTGCCTGAGACGCTGAATTCCAAGCTTCCATGTCTTCTCTGGGACAAGTATGGGAATCACAGAGCCGTCCTCTTCCTGGAGTGTCACACATTGCTAGGAGCCTTTGAAGATACAGTGAGAAGGCGCGGCTAAGTGAAGTCCTCCACTTAGCCATTGCCCTGCATGCATCTGTGTAGAGCTTTGAAGACATTTATTATGAGACGCATCAGCCAACAATAAGATATTTTTATTCATCTTTTTTTGCTGGATGGAATCAGAATTTTTTTGCTTTTAATTTACTTTTATTGCCCTACAAAAAATTAAATTTCATTACGGCATTATTTTTCAAACAAAATTTATTTTTGTTGATTCTAAATCTAATTTTTATTATTTCGGTTAATATTTAAAAAACATCAAGATGTGTTTACAGATTTGTCTTCCAACATATTGGGAAGCTTGTATGAAAGCCCGTGGGCACAAAACCCACACAACCCCATCTCTCAGACTTTTTTCAGAGGAATTAACTTTAGGGGTTTCTTCTGGTGATGACTTTCTCCCTTCAATGATTAGTTATTTAATTTTTATTATTTAGTAATTACCCTGAAAATGACAGTCTGTATAGTCATCCTGCTTGTGGTACACCCCACTGTAACTTTTAGCAATTCCTAGCCTCATTTTTTTTTTTAGTGACAATCTAAATAAAAAATAATTTCAAATGAGCTTGTCATTTACTTTTGTGTTAGGACTGTTTCACTAACATCTGTACTCATGCGGTCACAATTTAATGACTAAATTTCCTTTGAGTTAAATCTTTTATATTGACAGCTTCCATGCATAACGAAAGTTGTGTCCAAAAGAACAAAAATTATCGTTATCTAACTCTTTTCACTGGTATAAAATATTAAGATATTCCACTCTGTTCCTAATATGAAATGATGTAACAGTATCAAACAGAGTCATATCAGTTTAAACTAACAAAATTTTCCTTTATAATTTCCATTTAATTACATAAACTCAGATGCCAACAAAATATTTCCTGCCATAAAATGCTTTCAAGGATGTGTTCCAAATTCATAGAAAACAATTTAATACTGAAAACAAACAGCTGAAAAAGGAAGAACAATTTGTTTTTAAAAAGATAATGTTAGCATAATAAAAATTGGAAGAGTACTCTTTGAGTTTAGAGCATTTTTATCTGTGAATCTCAGAGCATCCGTGATTGTTCAAGGGTTCTTTACGTGGCTTGAGATATTAGGCCACCAAGGCTCAGCTTCTAACACCATGATAAAGGGCACTTTCCTCCTTATCTTTCAAAGAGCTTGCATCTCAAGGACACACACTTCTGAAATATCCTGAACAAAGTCCACACTAGTCACATTTTCCAGCCCATAAATGGAAACGCATGGCAGGATTTGCTTGTCATTCATGACTTCAGGAAGAGGGATGGCCACACGCTTGATCCAGATGTTGCACCTGAAGACAGAAGGTGTTTTTTCTGTTTTTTTTGTTTTGTTTTTGTTTTTTCGAGACAGGGTTTCTCTGTGGTTTTGGAGCCTGTCCTGGAGCCAGCTCTTATAGACCAGACTGGTCTCGAACTCACAGAGATCCGCCTGCCTCTGCCTCCCGAGTGCTGGGATTAAAGGTGTGCGCCACCACAGCCGGCTTAGATATTCGGAAGGTGTCAATCTAGTCTTTGCTGTTCCTTCCTTTGGGATGAAATTCACCCGAGAAGAGGCAGAATGCCCGTCTCTGGTATTGGGCAGGTTTGTGACATGACGCTATGATGTGATGGGAACTTAAGCTGTCACCGGTTGGCAAAAAGTGAAATGATGTTTTATTAATTCTGCCATTCATTTAGCCATCTGCTCATTAATTTCTGTTCTCCTCTCTCCCCCTCAAATACATAAACTAGAAATCGCATGTCACACAGAACATTCGAGTAGCCTCTTGTCCTTTTCCTTCGTTACTGCTGTTTGGGTTACACACCTTTCCTATGCACCCTCCCCTCATTTTGTTCCTTCCCTTTCTTCCCTCCAGTCCCTCCCATGTACCTTCCTCTGCTCCTGTGTACCTTTCTCAAACTCATGGCCTTGTTTTCTTTTGGTTGTTGTTAGTGGGTTTTCTAAGTTCTACTGATTCTTTGTGGATTTCACATTGTGCATTCCGGTCCCACTGATCTCCCCATCCCCACACATCTGCCCTTTGCCCTTGCAGCCTCACACCCAAACAACACCATTTTTTTAAAAAAAAAAGCAAAATAAATGAAACAAAAGAAAAAAGAGAGAGAAGAAGCTTGTGGAAGCTGCATTGTGGCCCGTTGAGTCACACAGTTTACCCTTTAGTCCATTCATCTTTACTCACAAGTGTTCATTGCCATGTGTCATTGGTCTGGCTTGGGGCCTCTGGCTTCTGCTATGCCACTGATAATGGCCTCTCACTGGGGCTCCTCTTGGATATCCTGGCAGGGCCGGTAAAGCGCATGGCTAGCTCAGCACAGCACTGTTCCAGTGTCCCCTGTGCTAACACGGGCTATGACCATATACACAGACCCTATAGCTGCAGCAGGACCACAGACCTAGACATGGCCCTCAGAAGAAGCTCGAGCCCAGATGTTATCATAGGCCACCCAGATCAGTATAGCCCCAGGAGCAGCATGGCCCTCATGTCCAACACGGACTCAGGTGGCTAACCAGATCTTGGTCATCTGCACGACCCTTGATGGTAACAGGAGCCATGGACGTCAACTCAAACCCTGGCCGCTGGAGGGCCATGGACCCAGACATAGCCCCTAGCAGTAGCTCTGCCCAGATGACATCATGGACGTGGGTGACAGTGCAGGCCACTCAGATCAGCATGGTTCTGGAGGTGGCATTGTTGTAGAAGGGGCAGTGGGCTATAATAGGAGGAGCGGGCTGCTTGTCATCCCAGCCACCCTGCTAGCTTACACCTGAAATAATCACACAGAAACTGTATTAATTAAATTACTGCCTGGCCCATTAGCTCTAATTTCCCATTGGCCAACTCTTACATGTTAATTCAACCCATTTCTACCAATCTGTGTAACACCACGAGGTCATGGTTTACTGGGAAAGATTCTAACCAGCATCAGTCTCAGGCAGGAGCTTCATGGCATCTCTCTGTCTCTGCCTTCTTCCTCCCAGAATTCAGTTCTGTCTACTCCTCCTACCTAAGTGCTGCCCTATCAAAGGCCAAGGCAGTTTCTTTATTCAACCAATGAAAGCAACACATAGACAGAAGGACCTCCTACACCATGGCATGGCCTATGAACACCCTCAAGGTCACAGGTTTCATTGAGCCCAGCCCTCAGTCATCTCTGTGGTCTTTAATGGCAGCACAGACATCAATACAGAACTTGGTTGTGGTAGGACCAAGGAATCAGACATGGTTCTAGGCAGCAGCCTGGGCTCAAATGGTCCTTGATGGTCTAAGGAGCTGTGGAAATCAACACAGATCTTGGTTACAGCAGGGCCACATCAATTGTTGTTTTAAATGCACGCACGCGCGCGCGCGCGCACACACACACACACACACACACACACACACATACACACACACCACATGCCCTAACTATATAACTAAGTATATAAATCTTACCTGATCAGTTCATATTACTTGTTTGTATGTTTTCAAGACTGACCACTTAGTATCAGATAGCTAATTGGTGTGCTTTTCCCTGGGAAAGACTATGTCCCATTGAAAGCATTGCTCAGTTGCCTGCAATTCCCTGTCTAGGTTTGGGGACCTCTGATATCTCCGCTTCCACATTAACATGTTCGCTGTTGGTGCCCTTGTTCAGATCACATTTAGGCAGTTGTTCTGGTGGGATTTTATGGGTGTAGATTCTGGCATTTCTAGGAGACACATTTCATAGCAAACTTCCTGTTTCTCTGGCTCTTAACAATCTCTCTTCCCTTTCTTCTGAAATGACCTTGGTGAGCCTTAGGTGAAGAAATTGTGTTGTAGATGTGTCCTTTGGGTTGGACCCCACACTATAATTTATTCTATGCATTTTGACTCATTGTCGTTTTCTGTAATGGTCTCTGTCTGTTGCAAAGAGAAGCTTCCTTGATGAGGGTTGAGGGCAACACTTCTCTGTGGGTTTAAGGACAGATACTTAGGATGTAGTTAGGGATTGTGCTGGTTAGTAAAGATCCATGCCCTCTCTAGCCCTGAGTAGTTGGCAGTTCCAGTACCAGGCATTATCTCCATCTTGTTGAGTGGTCTTAAGTATAATCAGATAGCTGTTGGTTACTGCCGAAGTACACATGCCCCTACTGCATCCTTAGGGTTACTGTGCCATATTGCTGGTTGTTGTGTTGTAACACAATGCCTGCTCTATGAGCTACGGTACTGTTCAAGAGTCAGGCAAGGGCCTGGAGATTGAAACACACACACACACACACACACATACACACACACACACACACACACACAGAGAGAGAGAGAGAGAGAGAGAGAGAAGTAATGCCAAGAATGCCCCAATTATTGTGTTCCAGGGCAGCTTATATAGGGTGTCTTTCCACCCCCTAACTCTCAGCTACAAGCCCCACAGAAACCACTCCCTGGACATCAGGAACTCCTGAGGGTCTAGTACTCAGAGCAGTTGCAAGACAAGTTGTTTGCTCAGAGCAGCTGCAAGCATAGGAAAACAAGTTGTTTACTCCTGTAGGCAGGGGGTCACAGAAAATTCAGGGTCTGGGGTCCACAGTCCCTAACATCTTGCCATTTTCTATATAATTAGACCAAGGTTCTGGACTGGCATAGGCGTAGCACAAATATGATGGAAGGAAGGAGAGCAACCAACCACATGCAAATCCCACAAGGAATCCAACTACTCTTGTTCCATATGAATGATATTATATGCTGGTACCGGTTACAAGATAGTCACAGCAATCGTCTGGCTGATGGCAATTCCGGCTGCTGCAGAGGAGGCTGGAGCAGTGACAATCGACCAGGAGGGCTCAGCACCAGCTGATTAGCCGCAGCCATCCTCCTACCTCTGCCTCCTTCAGCAAATCCTACCAGTGTGGGCCACCACAACCGGCTGGGGCACCGCTGGGAGCCAGGGTGGCAGGCGGGTTTGGGGGACCTTCTGTAGCTGCTGCGCAAGTCCCTCGGGCTCTGTAGGAAAGCCTGTCACTTGCGCTGCAAACTCTTGGGTGCCAAGAGCCACGAACTACCACTACCTCCCTGCCCTGCCACTGCCTTCTCCATACACCGTGCATGGATGGGCAGCCCAGCGGGTTTTGGGCAGCTCCAACTCGCCTTAGCTCCAGCACTTGTTGCTGCGGTTGCTGATACTCCTGGCACCGCCATTTCCTATGGCATCCCCCTCAGACCCACAACCTCCCGTAAACAATCATTTATGGAATTTGGATGTTGTTCTCTTTAAACTACTTCCTGCTGGAAGTTGGGCAAAGTCATTTTTTGATGGGTGTTCAAGGTAGCCTTTCAGGGGCTCTTGGTCCATCAAATCACATTAGCCTGGTATGATTCCACAGGTCCTCATCTTCTGTGGAAACAAAAGCAAAACCTCTTTTCCAAAGCAACAAATCTTTAGATCCAAATTTTAAAGTCAGAATAACTTTTTTAGCAGTCACCAGAATCAAATGTCTCTCTCCAGTCAAAAAACATAAGAAAACACAATAATATACATAATCCAGATTCTCTGTGCACATTCCATCTTTTCAAGGCCTTCAATTCATCCTCCCACTTCCTCTTTATTACTTTCCTGCTAGCCAGTCTTCTGAAGGGTGTGCCTCAGAGAGTCTCCTGTTTCTGATCTCAACGGTGCCTCCTTTGGCTATTGGGCAAAAGTCTGGAGATGAAAACACACACACATACCCATCTTCAATTCACCCTCACCATTCCTGAGGGTGATCTCTCAGGAAACCCTAGTTCCTGATCTCGCTATGGCCACCATTTGTAGTGCAATGCCTGATTTGTGCACTACAGCACTGTTTGCGAGTCGGGCAAAGGCCTGGAGATTCACACACACACACACACACACACACACACACACACACACACACGCAGAGAGAGAGAGAGAGAGAGAGAGAGAGAGAGACGGGTAATGCCAAAAATCCCCCAAGAATGCCCCCATTATTGTGTTCCAGGGCAGCTTATATAAGGTCTCCTTCTGCCCCCTAACTCTCAGCTACAAGCCCCTTAGAAACCCCTCCCTGGACTTCAGGAATACCTGAGGGTCTCATGCTCAGAGCAGTTTCAAGACAAGTTGTTTGCTCAGAGCAGCTGCAAGCACAGGAAAACAAGTTGTTTACTTTGGCAGGCAGGGGGTCACAGGAAATTCAGGGTCTGGGGGTCTACAGTCCCCAACATTGTGGTTCATAGGCATGATAACTGAGCAAAACTGTTACGCTTCTCTCCTCTGGAAGCTATCATGGCCCCTTCTTATGCCACAAAAGCTACATACATCTCAGGGAAGAGGCTTTAATAGATCCATCTTAGGTCCCGAGGGCCCTGTGTCTGAAGTGTATGGCATCTTCAGGATGGGGACTTACCTTCCATTTTTGGAAAAGGGGAAGAGACAACCAAGGGCAATAGCAATAGCCTGTAATGTTTTTGGAATCTCTTGGACAACCCTGACCAACAACTAGAAAGGGGGCTTCTCATTCCTGGTTTGGGGATTTTGATAGTCTGTAGCTCATGTGCCCCGTCCTCTTTCTCCTCTCTCTCCTCTTCCTCTTTCTCCACTCTCCCTCCTCTTCTTACTCCATTCTCTCCTTCTTCTCTTTCTTCTTATAGAAAGATAAAAGGTTGGGATTTAAGTCAGTCAGCTTTGGGACTAGAGACATGGCTCAGCAGCTAAGAGTGCCCTCTGCTCTTGCTGAAGACGGAAGTTGGTTCCCAGCTTCTCTATCAGGCAGCTCACAACTGCTCACAACTGCTCACAACTGCCCGTGACTCCAGCTGCAGGCTTCTGACTTCCTCTTCCGGTCTCTTTGGGCACCAGGCTCATTTTGAACTGGTAAGTGTGGTTGCCACTGTCCAGACAAGGCTGAGCTATTTCGCTCCCAGTCCTTCTCACACACCCAGGCATTTTCCAAATTCAGGGCGACTTACCCAGCCATAAGATGGGTTTGCTGTGTATGCTCATTGGCCAGCACTAGATAGACCCAGGAGAAGGCGAGGCTCATTCAGAGTGTCTTTCGCCATGAGAAATCAGCTGTTGAAATTCTTTATACCTTGCTATTTTCTCCTACACCCAATCTACAGAAGCCTGTGAAAGGATACCCAGCTGGTTCACACAATGGTTCTGCTAAGAGGTCGTGTGCCCCTTGGGAAAGGAACAAAGAAACAAAGCCCCACAGTATAGTGCTGTGATGTCATCTAAGAAAACCAGTTTCAACTGCTCCACGTTATGGATGACAAGTACATTTATGGTATGTTTGCATACTACAATATCAAGACTATACAGGTAAAGCATGGCATGGAAAATAAGCAGTATTTTAGGCTATTTGTAGATTAAGAACCCTTTAGTCTTAACAATATAACATTGTGTTCTATAGAAAAACCTTTTACATATTTTTGCACTTGAATTTGAATAATCTAAAATTGAGCAATTCAATTTTTCATAAAATAATTAATTTTAACCACTACATGCAGTTTGTGGGTTCATATTGGACATTCTGAATTTCATACTTCTTACTTTATGTTTTCTACCTACCCATAAGGACATATATACATACTTAGTTATATATTTATACATATGCAAATACATATATACATAAGTGTATACATGATGATACATATTATGTATTAATATAGAGTTAATAATATTAATTATTATATTATTATAATAATATTATATTAATTACATTAATTAACTATATATTAATTCATATGCTTCCAGCCCTGGTCAATTCCTTATCTCATTAGACATGATAAAATATTCTATGAGGTCATTTCCATGTTATTAGCATCTTTAATGACCAGTACCTATAGACAGACGTATTTCTGCAATGAGAAGAACTGAGCAGCGTAAGAAAGAAGATGGTGATTAGATGCCAAGATTCCTTAAACTGGTGACTCTTCTAAAATTGTCATCTACAGTTTCTACAGGAGAACTACATTTTCACTTTGAATGCATGTTGTTTTTAAATGGAAAATGTTCACATGCTTATTTTGCAAACAGGTAATGGACTCAGAAGACCTCATTAGCTGGATTTTAAGGGTAAGGGTGGGAAGTAGTTGCCACGATATCTGGTTTTACTGTCAGAATAAAACAAAAACTATTCTTCTGTCATACTCATGTTTAGCAACTCAATATTCTTAGTAGTAAATAATTGAATGTATGTGGAAGGGATGAGAGTCTGTGCAGGACGTATTCCAGCATCCCTATTGTCAGCAGCCCCAAAGACTGGCGTTTCAGAGGTGTGGTCATTGGAGGGACACAAATGCTGGCTAATTTGGGTAGAGAACAAATTTGTGAGAAAGATACTGCATAGCTCTTTGGATCCCCAGGAAGTGACATATATTAATATGTCATAAAATAATTCGTGGGAACTATTCAACCAGCACTCCCAACCCCGCCCCCCCAGACAGTTGTGAGCACATACAGCACAGCTCTTCCCATGAGCCACCAGCACTGAGGACAACCCTTAGGGCAGTCACCACCCCACCAGGATGAAGATTTTTCTGAGATAGCCATCTAATGTCGGTTGCCTTTGGGTCAAAGTCTAGGATGGTTGTGAGCTCCTGTCCAGCAGAAACTCTGCACAAAAGAGTTGTTTTCCACAAGCTCCCAATTTGGGCTGACAGACCTGGTTTTAATCAGAAAAACTTCCCATTTTGATGAGATGCTCACCATTTGTCAGGAGGGCTGCTCAGTAACACTTTGAACAAGTCCCACATGGAATGTGCTCCTGCTCTGAGTTCAGTTTGGAGTCAGTCGTTTTCAATTCACCATAGGCAGGAAAGTCTCCAGGGAGGACAAGCAAGTGCTGATAACACCCCACATTTGCCTGAGTAGTGTGGAAGACAGATACCAAGAAATGGCACAAGGGTAAGAGACACTGTTGCATCTCCATGAGAGCTTTGAAAGTGGCATTGGGTTGGAAGGATACGATGCAGGATCCTGTCTTAATGCCAGAATGGAGCAGACAAGGTTAGAGAGCAAAAGATATGGATGATGATGGTGACCTGGTATCTGCAAGGGTGAGAAGACACAGGACTCAATGTGGTGCTGAGCTGGGGAGACAACTCAATTGATAAAGCATTTTCTGTGCAGGCACATGGACCTCAGAACCCATGCACAAAACTGGGCACGCTGTTACACACTTGTAATTCCAGCACTGGGGAGGCAGAGACAGGAGAGTTCTTGGGCTTGCTAACTGGCTAGTTCCAGGTATAGATGAGAGACTGTGCTGATGTGGGATTCCCCTCATGCTGTGAACCTGTTTTATTACCATTGGTTGATAAAGAAGCTGGTTGGGCCTATGGCAGGGCAGAATATAACTAGGCAGGAAAACTAAATCGAATGCAGGAAGAAAGAAGGCAGTCAGGCAGATGTCATGTAGCTGCTGAAGGAGAAGGATGCTAGAATCTTTCCAGTAAGCCACAGCCTTTTGGAAATACACAGATTAATAGAAATGGGTTCATTTAAGATGTAAGAGCTAGGAAGGAATGTGCCTGAGCCATTGGCCATAACACTATTGTAATTAATATAGTTTCTGTGTGATTATTCGGGTCTGGAAGGTTGGAAAACTTAAGTGCAGTCTCTGTCAACACCCTGCCTCATAAGACAAGGTGGAGAGTGACTGAGGAACGACAACTAAGGTTGTCCTCTGGCCTCTACACACACACTCACCTGCACACAAATGAACATGCACACACAGCAAATAAAAGTAATGAAATAACACAGAACTGATACACAGATGAGGTCATAGTGGTTGTCAGGGAGTCAGTTAGAAAAGCCACAGTCAGGAGTGAGAGATACTGACTAAAGTATCGAACATTAAATTGAAGTTCAGCTCTTTTGCCAGCAATGACAGCTGTAAGGGGACTGTAACTTGGCTGCCGAGAATGCTCACTCCACTAAGATAAGTTTTCTATCTTCACATGAGAACACTTTTGTCTTCAGTCACAAAAACTTCCAACAAGCTCCACGAGAGACCCCTTCTCCATTTTGTCCGTTCCTGTGCTCAGCTCTGTTCTCAGAAATGACACGGGGCTTTGTAACTGATGTGTCCTTCGGCATTAAGAATATTCTAGTAGTGGCTACAGATCATCTTGCTGTCTGCTAATTAGTTACAGCCTGAGAAGCTTCGGCTCACACAATGTTCCCCTCCCTGCGCGGCACGATTAAGGGGAAAAAGTCTAAGAAACAAGAGAAAATGATTCAGAAACTTTTCCAAATTGGATTTGTTATGGGAGAAGAAACAGATGCATTGCTTCCCTGGATACGTTGTTGGAATTGGGGTGTAAACACATGCTCACTCATCCCTCATTCAGCCCAGACGAGCATTCGCTCGTATTTCCACACAGATGTGCCTCCTCCAGGAGAGTCAGAACACCTGGCCAGTTGGCTTGAAAAAGGCCTTGAACGCTGCTGCAAGGGCTGTTGGAACCGAACCTCCAGAATCCTCCAGGAGACTCTGAAATGCATGTTTAACTATCCTGAGACGCTCACTTTAATGAGACCTACTCAATAAAGCCCGTAACATGATTGCACAATGCTCTATGGGGCTTCACACTGTATTTTGGACCAACTATTCTTAGTAACATTTTCAGTGTCCCAACTACAGGCGTATGCATGCCATTAACATAAAGCTGTACTTCTACAGGACATACTCAAAACTCTGAAACAAGACCTACACCATAGATCTACAGACTCGAAGTTTTTAATACAGGCATGAGTTTTCATACTGTCTCCCCCATAGAACACTTTTCTCTCCTCATGTTGGGGAGTATGAGTTCTCAAGCATGCAGGAAAGAGAAACCTAAGCTTATTAAGGTCAGAACAAAAGCAAAGGATTGTTCTAGCCAAAACAATTGTTTGGAGACACAGATTGGCTCGGGACTTTCCCAGTAAGATTTAATGATGCTTAAATAGTCTTTAAAACTAACACCGAGGCTGCTTGGAGCAGGGAGTGAAGATTTAAATACACACAGTCACACACACACAATATACCATGTGCATACTCAGATATACATAGACACACACACGTGCAAACACAAACACATTGAACAGCATACATGTCATACGTAAATACACACACATACAGACACATACAGAGTAATATAAAAGCCTTTGAACTTTTACCAATCTGTTTATGGCACCTCACTGCCAAGAGCCCTAATTACCGAAACTTTCAAGCTATACCGAAAGCTGAGAAAGCTTCTCGACTGCAGAAGTGCCAGTCCCAAACAGATAACGGACTAGACTTCAACCTGGCACATGGCTGTTGCCCGTTTCACCCACACAGACATGGATACAGGGAGTTCTCGGGACACACCTGGCAGGGGAGTGTCTTAGAGACAGAGAACCTGAGCAAACTGGTCGCGTATCTGTGTTGTTCATTACTATGGAACTGTGTGGCATGTCTCACCCGAGTGCTGTCGATTTGAGTAATTGATTCACTGGTGATTATGAACATCCCAATCCGGTCTAGTATAGTCTGCTTATTCAGTCTAATATTATGGAGGATGATAAAGAAAAATTTTTCCCAGAAACCAAAATACCAAGATCAGGCTGAAGGGCCTGATGAGGAGTATTTAACCCAACCCCAGGCTTCAGGCAGGCTTCTTTCTAAGACTCAGTAAGTAGGCTACATCTGAATAAATCCTTCCAGGCAGCTGGTTAGATGGTGAGAAAGAGGGCCAAGGCCATGGCAGGTGCCACACCCGGCCCACAGACAGCATGGGAAAACGCGTGAGAACAAGCACACAGTGGCGTACGTAGCTTGGCGTCCTCACAGATGTGGGAGCCATGCATGAGACTGGGCCTGCCGGCCGGATACTGCAAACAAGGTATGCAACCCTACCCGATGGGCCCTGCAGAGCCTTGGCAAGCTTGGTTTAGGAGACTCTGGGAGCAGCTGGGACGCAGATGGCCAGGAGGGTCAGATGAGCTGGCAGAGAGCCCAGGCGGTGGCTGGGAATGCCGGCTTTGTGAGGAGGCTTAAGCCCGCCGCGAGCAATTCCACAGTACCGGGAGAGGGGATGGATCATATCTGAAAAACAAAAATAAGATGGCCTTGGAGCTGTGAGAGCGAGGGAAAAGACAAGATGAAAATGCCTGGCTCTTCGGCCTGGGCAGGTGAGCAAGCATCCGCTCAGCTGAGATGACAACCCCCTTCCTTAGAGTCTTTGAATTCTCACAGTCTGGAGAATAATGCATTTTGTCCTACAAGGTAAAGAGTCGGACATAAATGCTGACCTCTAACACGGAAAAGCAGTGCGCATGCTTGCTGAGTTCCCCTCCAGGGCCATTAGTCCTCTTAACCGTTCTAAAAACCGCAACAATGTTCCAGGGAACAAATGGAAAAGGAGCATTGGAAATCAGGAGGAGAAGAAACCAAGGAGGTGTGTGGTATAATGTCCTGATCAGGTTCTCTGAAGTTGACCTGTTGAAAGTGCTTCGTGTCTGTCGAGTGAACAAACTTCCTGTTAGTGAGGAACTGAACACAATATTAGGTCTGCGCCAGGTTCCAGGCCCTTAGTCACGGGGGCTTCATGCAACTCTGCACTGTGGGAACCGTTACTACTCATATTGTACACGGAGACAGAGGACCGGAACCCCACTCAGTAAGTGGTGGAACTAGAGCTTGATCTTTGACAAACTTAATAGTTTTTTGTTTTTTATTCAAGGTCTCATGTAGCGCAGACTCTCCTTCAACGTATTATTTAGCCACGGGCTGGGCTCATAGGCAGGTGTCGCTGTGCCGTTTATGTAGTGCTGGAAATTGAACTCAGGGCTCATGCGTGCTAGACAAATACTCTACCAGCTGAGCCCCATCCACACTGGGAGCCCTGACCTTCTTCCGACACACAGTTCACCACTTCAGGGAGCTGCCTTTCCAAGCCAGTGTGAACTCCGCCCTCATGCAGTCTGTACTTGCTACAGGCTCAGTGGACCTCAATGGCAGTCATACAGTACACAGGGATATTCTGTATTCTATAAAACATTTTTCTACAATGTTCTAGATTATTTTTTAAAAAAAAATCAGTTTGACAAGCCACAGACTAGAGGTTTCGAGTGGAAAGGCCTATCCACAACCCCTGCCCTGAAGCCGCCGGCTTAGGCTCACATTGTAAATCAGCTCAGTGACTAGCAGAGACTGCGCTGGTCCCACCTGCCGACAAGACTTCAGTTTGTTCCAGGTCAGTACACGGTGCTCAATCATTTTGAGTATTTTAATTAATTTAGTGAAGTATTATTATTTAAATAAGTATCTTATTTTCCACTAAACCCAAGATTATTATGTAACGGCTCATCTTGTTTCGATAAAAATACGTATTTCTAGCCTAAATGCATAATCAGACATTTAAATAAATCCTAAATTAAAGAGCAAAGTATGGATCACTTTAACATTTGTAATCATCATAGTGTTCAGCATTAGCAAAGAGATGCACGGTTGGACAGTGTTGGAACGTTGTCCCCAGCCGGGGTGCTGCTATGGGGGACTCCTGTGAGGTGGAGCTTAGCTGGAGAAAGTGGGTGGCTGGGGTACAGACCTCATTGGTGTAACTTCTGTCTGCTGAGAAAGGCGTCTCAAGCACGTTCCCACAGCCATGAACTCCAGTCTGTTCCGGCGTGATGGATGATATTTTCAAACCATGAACCCCAGGAAATTGCCCCCCTCCAGGTTGCTTCTGTGTGATATCCTGTCCCAGAGACAAGAAGACTGACTAACTCAACGAGGTCCCAGAAGCTGTTCTGGAATCACAAGAGTTCTCTGGAAATTTGAGAAACTCTTCCAACAGCTGGGAGTCTGAAGAGGCATAAAATACCATCTGCATCAAGGCATGAAGAGGGGTGCTTTTTCCAATGACGAGAGAAAGGGGATATTTCTATTATAGATTTCTGTGTTCTTAGTTTTGTTCCCAATGCATTATTTTAAATTTTCCTTAAACCATGAAAAACATATATGCCAATATGTCTCCCTCATAGCCACCAGAACAGGCTAGGAACTTCCATGAGGTCACACAGTTGGTACGGAGTAGAAAGGTTTCTAAACATTGAACTGAGTCTTTCTTGGTGTTTACATTCATTCTTTGAAAGAGATTTCATGACTTCATGAGATTTCAAGAGATCCCCCCTCCAAAAAATTATGATAAAGTACAGCCTCGATTGCCAGCAGAACCTGTTTGAGCCCAGACCATGACACACCAAAGTAAATGAGAGCTCTGGCCTCTGGGAAGCAGCATCGGGCTGGAGATGCTTCCTAGTCACATTTTTTTTCAACCTAAAATGAGAACATGAGGCGGAATTTAGGACAGAACACTGAAATCGAATCTGCTCTGGTTTTTCTTGAGATGTGCATTTGTCGTAAGCGAAAGTGACACAATTATGAGACACCCAAGTCATTTTCATTCCTAGGGTGTTTCATCGTGCTTAGGTTTTGGCAAAATAAAGGTCTTTTTCATTCCTTTCTTTTTCCATGAAGTTATTTAACATAAGTAGTTTGAAGTTGGTGGTGATGAATTTGTCTCTGTCCCTCCACAGTCCACAGGAGCCAACATTACAGCGTAGGGCAGTGTGCTGAGAGCCACAGGTTGTGAGGTTCAAACCCACAAGCTTTTGATTTTAGGGTGCAGGAGAAGTGGAAAGCACTCAGATGAAACCACACCTCAGATGCTATGGCGGTTACTCCCTGTGCCAGCTGCCTCTAACACAGTTCTGCCTTGCCTCTGTCAATCACACGGTCGGGAAGGCCAAGCATGGGCAGCAGACTGTGCAGCTATGAAAACAGATAAAACAGGCATTGACATAGACAACTGTGCCAACCATAGGCTAAGGTCATCCTCTGAGTGCACTTAGGTTAGGCTCACTTTCATTATTCTGTAGGTTAGGCACATGAACCACATAGAATTTATAATATTTTCACACACTCGGTTTCCATGACATAATCCATTATAAGTTGAAGGGTACCTATGTTACTAAGTAGAAACAAAGGCCAAGTCTGTATTTTTCTAATTTAAATTGACTTGTGATATTAATGACTTTTCTTAGCTATGAAACCAAGATGCATGATTTTGTTAATGTATATACAAATATGCACAGACGTGTGTATGCATGGAAGAAGGGAAAATGGCCGGGCCATCATGCAAGCAACTATGTAGTCTTTTAAAGAAAGAGCAGGTGCAGTTCAACTATTCTGAGGAGGCAACCATCACACTCCTAGGTAATTTTTCAAGAGAAAAGAGAACATCTGTCTCCATGAAGACTGGCTCACAAGCACTCACAGACACTTTCTCTGTAATGACCCTCGATTGCCTGAACCACCCCAAATGTCCCTCAGCAGATGAACAGATAAATGCATTCTGTTTACATACCAGCCTTCAAATAGCACTCAACAATAAAGCAAATGAACTGGAGAGACTTTGAAGTCAGAGCCCGGGGCCATGCCAGATGAATTCATATCAGAAGCCCAGAGTACCTGATAGTACCAGAAGAAAGGCGAGTGTGCCTTTGGGGAAGGACAGTGGGGACCGGAGGACAGGGACTGTGCAGAGGAAGGTGAAGAGACCTTTTGGTGACATGCAGTCTTTATAGTCTGTTATGCTGATGATGTGTGGTCCGAGTATACAATCTAAACATGAGATATGTAATGTTCATATTGTAATTAAATAAATTTATGGTTTTAGGGCTAAGTCAATAAAGAAGAATAGCTGCCGTCAATAATTAAAAGTGTGTGTATGTGCATGCCTGCTCATATGTGTGCATATTGTGCCTGTTGGTGTGCAAGTGGGTGTGTGTGAGTATAGCTTTGTGTACATATGTGCATCTCTTATTGACCTGAAACTCTCTCAGTAGGCTAGGCTGGCTGGCCTGAGAGCCTCAAGGAGCCTCAGGGAGCCCCAGGAGCCCCAGAGAGCCACAGGGAGCCCCAGGAAGCCCCCAGGAAGCCCCAGGGAACCTCATGGAGCCTAAGGGAGCCTCATGGAGCCCCAGGGAGTCTCAGGGAGCCCCAGGCAGCCTCCCGTCTCTGCCTCCTCAGTATCGGGATTGTAAACAGGTGCCACCATATTATGTTTTTATCTAAGGATTCTTGGAATTGAATTCAGGTTCTTTCACAGCAAGCATTGTGCCAACAGAGCCATTTTCCGAACCTCTGGACTTTCCATGACCAGGCTCACCTGCAGGCCATCGCCGTGGCTGCACAAGTGTGAACACAGCACACACCTTCCCTACAGTGCTAAGCAGCCTGTAGCTTTTAACATTTTATTTTATCTTTGTTTTGTGTGCCTGGATGGTGTGTGTGTGTGTGTGTGTGTGTGTGTGTGTGTGTGTGTGTGTGTGTGTGTGTTCATGCATGCATGTGTGCTGGTATCCACGGAGGCTGGATTTATGGATGATGCTGAGCCTCCGCGTGAGTTCTGGGAACATCCTGGGTCCTCTGCAGGGGCCGCCCCTGTCCCAGCCCTGCCAGCACGCCTTGATGGCTGTACCTAAATAATCTTTCAGTGCATCCTTCGTCCTTACTGAGTGACTGACAAGCAGGCCAAGTGCATCCCTGCTGCAAGTTTCCCCATCAGAGCTTCCAAAAGGAGACACTGAGCACCTGCTAGGGAGGGAAAGCTGCCTAGACTGTAAAATTATTCAATCATTGATTTTTTTTTCCTTCCCAGAAAATCATTTTGAGTTACTGCTAACTTCTAGAAATGAGCCGGCTGCACTTTCTTTCATGTAGCTGTAAAGACAGGGAAATTATTTCCTCATCCTCATATTCCCTTGCATCCCATTTGGGCAAGGCAGATATTTTCTAGGTAGGCTGGGAAACAGCCTAGCACAGCTGAGACTTAAGGCAGCTGAGGGGGTGCTGAGGGCTCCCCCTGGTGGTACCTTCCTGGTTGAAAATGGTTTTAAATGAGCAGCTCTCTAGTCAAAGCATTGTTTTTAATGTAAATTTATGCAAAATTACACAAATTTTGATAAAATTATAAAATACAAGCCTGTCCTACTTAAAGTATTATTTCACAAAGTTTCTAGTTTCCATCCTTCTTCTACTTGTCCATCCTTGACACTCGGTTTCATTTTATTTATGCTCAACGGAAAGATGAGCATCTTTTAATGAGGAACTATAATGAGATATGCAGTCATGTTTTCTAGGGGAGTCCACTATTGAATCTATGTAACCTCGTTATATCTGCAGGAACACAATGCAGAACAGAGTGAGTTCGTTGTACAAATCTTGCGGAGCAGCCACCTCGGGTCGTGAACGTCAGGTCACTGTGGTTGTTCCTGTACTGCTGCAAGACACTCACTCCTTCCTCAGAGTTTCGGGTTTCTATTCATGCTTCTGAAGAGCTTACACTGGTGTTTGGGTTCTAGTGACCCCTTTGAAATGGTGTTCACAGAGCAGAGTCACCAAGTCTCCTGGACAACCAGGCTGTTTCCCTGGGTGATGGGTGGTAGAAGGGAAGCTGTGTCCTTGGGGAAAAGTCAACGTGGAAAGGCATGAAGTGAAATTTACCTCAACAAAGCTCATTGTCAGTGACTGAGCAAAGTATGTCCTTCAGTTCGAAAAGCCTTCAGAGCCTCTATCTGAGGGCAGATCTCCCTGGCCCCAGAGTCCATCAAAGCCTCAGTCTGAATGCTGATCTCCATTTCATTCACACTCTGTTTAGCCTTTATCCACTAGATCAAGCAAGCACATCTAGAACATTCTTGAGTACTCCAGAATCCTGTATATTTATCTTAAAGAACATAGATGGAAAGCATCTGGCTTGTCATTCATCCATGGGCATAAGAAAGATACTAGAGTATCTTTGAACGTAGAAGCTGTTGAGGTTTATGGTGAATTTTAGAAAAGCCCCCTACACTAGGCCTAGAAGACCAGACAAAACCAGAATGGACTCACTTTTGCCAAGTGATCATAGTGTATGACATTAGGCCAATGTCTTCTCCTAGACAGTTTCCTCACCCATAAATGGTAGAACAATTCCCTTGCTCAAGGAAATGTTAAATTACTGGATAAGGGACGAACCAGCTCAACATGGGTGACTCCACTCCCTGGGCAAGGGGTCTTGGGCTGGATGCCTTCATTCTGCCTCTGGTTTTTATTGTAGATATAGAGGTGCCTTCTCAAAGACCGAGTCTGAATTAATACATTTCAGAAGCATTAGGATACAGTTCAAGAGTCAATACACATGCTACTGCTATTTGCTGACCTTTCTTAAGAGAAACCAGAATGTTTTATACAAATGCTAAGACAGCTGCTGAAAGTCAAAGGCAGAAATAGTGCAGAGCACACAGAGACCTGGAATTAACAATTAAGACTTCAGACATTACCTAACTTCCTCCTCTGCCTATCTTTGCCCATCTCTCCATGTCTCTCTGTAGAATGTCTCTGCTCCCTGTGAGTCTAGGAAGGCAGTATGGACTTTCTCCAAGTTGTAATTGTTCCTAACTCTAAGTTCCTGAGAGAATCTGACAAGCTAGACTTAGCTGTCTTCAACCAGCCCAGCAAGTTGTATTAGAAGAAGTCATTAGCAGAAACAGAGTAGCCAGGGTCGTATTACTGCAACAAAGAGGACAGCCATACGGTTTCAGGGGCTTTCTCTCTCCCCAAACACCTTGGGCTTGCTACATGGGCCACCTGCTTCATTGCTTCTCAAACCACTGAAAGTACTCAATCACCTTTAATTGATCCCAGCTGTCTGAAAAACCCTCTGCGGGCCTGGGAATTCAGCTAGTTGGTAGGATGCTTGCCCAGTGTGCCTGAGGCCCTGAGGTTGATGTCCAGCACTTTGTAAACAAGGAGGGGTAGGCCTGCTTCGGCAGTCCCAGCACTGGGGAGTGGAGGCAGGAGGATCAGAAGCTGAGGGTCATCCTCTGTTACACAGTGAATCCTGAGCTACGTAAGACCCCATTTCAACAACACCAGTGAAAGTGATGTGTGGATGGAGCGTAGTGTAGGTCCTTAGTTATGATCCTGTTAAGTGGGCCCAGGGTCTTAGGTTTGACCCTCAGCGCTGCATGCAAAATAAAGAAAATATAACCAGATAGACTTCATTTCCATGGTGCCATGTTTGATGGACTCCTCCTCTACTTTTTTAAATCATTACATGACACAGCGAACTTCAACAGCGAAAATAATGTCCCCTACTGTAGGGGACATCAACATGGTTCTTGAATGCTGTAGGGTCAGGGACGTCCACATAAACCTCTGGTTTAACACAGCCTGGGGCAGTAGCGCATGGATACCAAAGTGGCCTCCAGGGGCAGCACAGATCACTGAGGTCTTTTGAGGAGGTCCAGTCTAGAAGATGAACCATTCTTCATCCTGGACATTCTGTTGTTGCTCAGAACCAGGGTGATTATGGGCAGCACGTTGGAGGCTGAGTCAGAATGCAAGCCCCAGTCTGTACATACCACCCTGTGCAACCACATTCCCCGACCCACTCTAGTCCTCTCTTGCATCTCTCACTATCTTGTCTCCAGCTCTGCCCCTTTTGCCATCCCTCCATCCCTCCATATTTCCCACCTCTGCATCTCGTATTCATCCATCACAGTGGCATTAGACAGTGCCGTGTGTCCCTCTGTCTGTTCACGCAAGCAGCTGGTAGATGGGTAGATGTCACAGTGAACCAACTTAAAGAGCTGGATCTGAGCCCGGATGGCACTGGGGTTGATGAGTGTGCACTCGCGGGCCTGTCTTCCAGGCACCATGCACAGGCCTCAACAACAACAACAAAATTAATTCAAAAAGATAACAAGGAAAGTTATATAGGAAGACTCCTGACATCCATCTGGGGCCTCCACAAGTGCAGGAATTGGTACATGCACCCCAAAATACAAGATCAAAGCAGTTCAAAAGGGCCCAGATCGTGCCAGGACCTCATGCTACTTAAGAGAAAAAGCTACGAACTTAGGCAATCATAAAAAACACTTTGACACCCCCCAGGAGGTTACTACTTCTAGTCAAATGGTTTATCAATACCTAGAGCAGACTAACTCCGACCAGTTTTTCTGTTACAATAATTGCTTTGACAAACCCAAGGAGAATTCCTATTTAGAGTCAGTAGGATCTACTTCAGTCTTACTGGGACCCTAAATCAAACTGAGGGGTTTTGCACCTATATATTTTTCATAATATTCTTCAAGCACGGAGAGGCCAGCTCTTGTGTCTCTTCCAAGCAGAAGCCCATGGAGCTACTAGCTCACATTCATTCATTTTGCTGGTTGGCACATGGGAAACCTCAGCATACAGTTTATTAAAAGGTTCCCTGTGGTGATATTTTGTTTGTGCCTTTACAGATTTCTTACAAAGACTAACTTCAGCAGTAAATGATCCAGATTCAGAAGCTAGACAAATAATAATTGAATCTTTGGCTTTTGAAAATGCTAATGAACAAGCAAAAGGGTAATTAGTCTGTTAAAGGCAAGGTCAGCACCCTTGCAGGAATGAATTTGAGATACAATCAGTATTGAATCTCATAACCATGCTGATACTTGGAAAGAAGAGGTGATTTACAAAGGTTTGAAGAAAACTCAAAATGTCAAGTGTTTCAATTGTAGCAAACATGGTCACCTAAAAAAGGAATTTTAACAGGATGTTCCTAGAAACAATGTTTTTTCCAAAGCATAATTCAAACAGAATGCCTCTCCCTTCTGGATTATGCAGAAGGTGTGGCAAAGGCAGGCATTGGCCCAATGAATGTAAGTCAGGAAGGAACAGTGAAGGTAACTCTTTGTCAATGGGAAACTCCTTGGGTGGTCTCTCACAGGTCTTCATGCAAAATTCAGTTTAGTCATTTCCTGTAATCATGAAGGAAACTCCTTCCCAAAGCAATTAAAGAACCTAGTATCTATAATAAGAAACTGTATTGTCCTGGGTGAGAGAACAAAAAATTCAGAAGAAACAAAGAAGCAAATATTTTGGCAAACTTCAATAAATAAACAAAGACCAAAATTAAAAATACAAATAAATAACATTGTCATTGAAGTTTTTGTAGACCAAGGTGCAGATGTCACAATAATTGCGCCAGAATCTTGGCATCCAAACTGACCTCTTCAGGAGGTAAATGTTCAGAATTTTAGGGATTGGAACTTTATCTCAGATAAAACAGAGTGCAAGATGCTTTGAAATTACAGGGACAGAAGGTCAGAAAGAAATATTAAAGGCATATATGGCTAAATAGCAATGAATTTGTAGGGATGTGATTTCTTACAGTAAGGGAATACTTGGATTAACATTCCTCCAATCTCAGAAACAACCCAAAAAACTAGCGTTTGTTTCTGGGAAAAATATTAGAAGGTACTATAAATAACAGTCACAGGCCATTCATGCTTTACAACAATAGGACACAACAGTTGCTGATCTTTCAAAGGCACCAACAGTCCTACTTTTACAATGATTGACAGAAAAACCTGCATGGGTTACTCAATGGCCTTTAATACCAAAGAACTGCAGGTTTTAGGACAACTGGTACAGGAGCGACTAAATGCTCAGCATATTGAAGAATCAATCAGCCCTTGGACAACCCGTCTCCTGTATTTGTTCTTAAAAAGAAATCTGGAAAATGGTAACAGATTTAAGAGCTGTTGATAAGGTAATTTAGCCAAAGGAGTCTCTTCAGTCTGGCATTCCTTTGCCTTCTCTATTACATAAAGGATGGCCTCTTACTGTTATTGATTTAAAAGATTGTTTCTTCACTATACCTTTACAAGAAAAAGACAGAAAAATTTACCTTCATGGTGCCTAATTATAAAAATTCTCACCCCTTTAAGAGATATCAATGGAAGATTCTCCCACAGGAAATGTTAAATAGCCCCATCCTGTGCCAATATTTTGTGAGTCAGCCATTGGAAATAATATGTAAGCAATTTCATCAATCTATAGTTTGCCATTACTTTGATGACATCTTACTGGCTGATTCAAATATAGATACTTTAGAAAGAATGTTTGAAGAAGTAAAGAAAAATTTGCCATGTTGGGGATTACAAATTGCTCCTGAAAAATATGAAAAGGAGATTCTGTTAATTATTTAGGCTATAAAATAGGTTTAAAAAAATTAGATCCCAATAGGTGCAAATTAAAAGAGATTAATTGTAGACTTTTAATGACTTCCAAAGATTGCTAGGAGACATTTTCAATGTACGATCCACTATTGGGATAAAATCTGATTAACTGATTCATTAAAAAAAAAAACCTTAGATGGTGTCAAGGACTTAAATAGTCACAGAACATTATTTGTTGAAGCTGATAATTGACTTTGATGGAAGAGAAATTACAGATTACAAATGTGGATCATGTGGATATGTAGCTTAACTGCATTCTGGTCATATTAACCCCTAAGCATTTCCCTACAGGAATTTTAATGCAGGGGGAAGATACTAGCTTAGAATGGACCTTTTATCTCATAAACTGAGTAAAAAATTAAAAACTTACATGGGACATGCCTCCAAGTTAGTTCTAAAAGGAAAACTGAGACTTTGTCAATTAGCAGGAATTGTAGTACCATTCACTAAAGATGAAATTCACATATTATGGGAAGAAAGTGAAGACTGGCAAAGAGCTTGCAGTAATTTTTTGGGAGAGATTGACAGAAAATATCACCAAACCAAGAGAATTCAACTTATAAAGAAAACTGGCTGGAGAAAAGAAAAAGGAATCCTTCCTTGCATTTATGGGAAACACCAATAACTGGAGCCCCTACATTATAAACTCGTATAAATAAATCAGGAAAGGAAGATTACAAATCAGAAAACTTAAGTAAAGTGGATCAAAGTCCTTATGACTCTGTCCAAAAGTCAGAATTATATGCTATTCTTAAGGTACTAAAGGATTTTAAGGAAATTCTCAACGTAGTTACTGATTTTCAATATGTAGAAAGAGTTGCTTTGCATATTGAAACTGCTGAATTTGTACCAGATGATACAGAATTGACTTTATTATTTACTCAGTTACAGGAAATCATCAGGAATAGGAATCATCCCATATACATAACACACCTCCAATCTCATATGGGTCTGCCAGGTCCTTTATCAAAAGGTAAGGCAGAAATCAATCAATTTTTAATTGGAAATGTGATGAAGGCCTCAGAATTTCATTAAAAACATTATGTCAATAGGAACGGTTCTAAAACAGACTTTTCCATCATGTGGCAACAAGTCAAGGAAATTATAAGAAAATGCTTTATTTGTTTTTTGTACAACCAAACACCACTACCTGCAGGAAGTAACCCAAAGGGTATTCAAAGGAATTATATCTGGCAGATGGATGTGTACTATTTTGTAGAATTTGGAAAGTTAAAATATGTATGTTACACCATTGATACCTATTCAAGTTTTCAATGGGCAACTGTTTTGAGTTCAGAAAAGGCTGATTTGGTAATCACACATTTGCTAGAAGTTATGGTCATCATGGACATAGCTCACAAATAAAGACAGACAACTCTTCTCCAGCATATGTCTCTAAAAAAAGAAACAGTTTTTGCTTATTATAATATAAAACATATTACAGGTATACCACACAATCTTACAGGCCAGGAAGTTATAGAAAGATCAAATCAAACTGTAAAGGGTAAGTTAAACAAACAGAAAAGGATGATAAATACCACCAAACATAGATTGCATAATGCTTGATTAACTTAGAATTTTCTAAATGCTAATGCTGCAAAGAGACTTTGAATACTAAAAAAATCTACAGATTTGTTGACCTCAGAATTGAAATCAGGACATTTGTTACTTTGGAAAGGGGATTTGTTTTTGTTTTCACAAGAGAAAAAAGCTATGGATACCATCAAAATTGATAAAGACTCGATTTGAGCAAAAGGCACCCCTTGATTAGAAGAAGTAATATTTAATCAAACAGCATGGCCATTCAATCTAACGTGCCATAAGAGAAACTCCCCAAAATTAGGGTTAGAAAAAGGTTTTGATTTTGTCTTGTCAGGAGAATAATGGCATCCAACTAAGAAATCTGAAGACCACTGGACAAATGAAACATATGAAGAGAAAGGACAAATCATCCAGAAATTGGCCTGTTGGTATATTACATTTTTAACAGGTAAAATTTCACACATCTTCCCAAATGTTTGTTTCTGCTGTTTTCTACAGACATATAATGCAAATAGTCTTCTTGTAGTTCCAGCCCAATTAAATATTAAAGCTGGCTTTGGAGTTCAAGTGCAGCTCTCTCCTTCTCTAAATCCAAGCATGCTTGTTAAAGTAAAACCCAAAAATCTTTGTCTCATGTCAGAAGAGCCACCTGTTATAAGACAGAAGAAAAGGAAAATCAAAGGACTATTTTATTTCCTCTAATCTAATAATCCTTTGGTTCTATTTTGAGTTTTTGAAGTTTTCCTTGAGGCATAAATATTATCTCAAAATTTATAAGATTAAAATATATATTTTTAAAAGTTTTTATCATGATATTATTTGTCATATAGAATACTAACTAATTCTAAAAAAAGTGCTTCATCAAACTTCCTGTAATGATTTTGAGTTTGAGTCTGTATCAGGTAACTAGAAATTAAGTTTTTTGTATTCTCAATGTGCATAACAAATATTGACCCTTTAACCTCTTTGAGACCTGCTGTACATAACATTTAAAATGTTTCAGTTTTCTGCAGTGAACCATGAACATGTCCAACAGCAACATTTGAAGTCTCCTAAAGGAGAATGTGGCCCCACAATGATGATTCCACCATGCTACTAAGCTGAAAAACATCATCTACAGATTGGCTTTATAGTACAAACTGCTAAGAACAATTTTGAGGTGGCTAGCTGAAATGATCCAGCCTTACAGATTACTCTAGCCAGGACTTGAGACAAATCCTGTACTGTCCCATTATGCAGAGACTGTGCACCAAATGATACAGCTACTTCTCTTAGGACTTGACAATTAACCCAAAATTTTCTTTTCAGGATCCCCTAAAGATGCCGTTGCTCTAAACAGCAGGAAATAAATTTAAGAATATGACACCCACATTCCCAAGAGGTGGTGTGGGCAGTTTTTGACCATTCAGTGGGTTGTGTATATTTGTCAGTGTTTAGGGGGGTTGCCTACAAATTGCTATTAGTTATGATCAGGAAGAAAGTTGAACAAAGGAGATTAGATTAAGACATCTTTTTTTTGTTTTTTTTAAAAAAGGGTGATATAGACATGATAAGATAAAAAATTAGACTATTGAATCTATTCTGAAAAGAAATAAGGGGGGATATAGAAATAGGATTAAAAGGTAGATTACTGAATCTACTTTTAAACCAGAAAACCAACTACAAGTCTTAAATATTTTATATTGGCTTGGATTTTTTTGTACACTGATACAAAATAATTGAGATTATTTTTGCTAGAATATGCTGTGCATTCATTTCTAATCTTGTTCAAGATCTGATACCTTTGCAAGTCATTTAACAATGTAATGCAAATTTCTAACCCTTGAAAGTTATTATTACCAACTCTTTAGGATAATAATAAATGTTGTTTCTATGTTAACCATTCAGAGGTAGTAAAATCCATGGCCAAAATTAAAGGAAGACTGTTCAAAGGCAAAAGGGAATGAGAAGCAAATCAGGCATGGTTATTGGGTCTCCTCTTCATATTAAAGCAAGATTGAGGCCCATGATTGGGCTTTCATAGTCACAAGAAAGAGGAGGGATGTGAGGACCTCACTTTGCAAACTCTGTTTTAAAGAAGGGGCTTCATCTTAAGCCGTATAATGAGTATGGGGGAATCTCAGCTCCAGAAATGTTCTGCAATAGCAGAATTTTAACAAATACCCTAAAAATAGCCAATTAAGGATCTAGGGAGCAGGGCCAATAATTTAACAAGGTTCAGATGTTCTTGGGAGGCATCCTGTCCTTGAAGATCCCTTGTCTGTTGTATGGAGAGTGGGTCCTTTGTTTGTCCCAGCTGCCTGGCTATCTTACACCCAAAATAATCACACAGAAACTATATTAATTAAAACACTGCTTGGCCATTAGCTCTAGCCTCCTATTGGCTAACTCTCACATCTTGATCTAATCCATTTCTATTAATCTGTGTTCACCACAAGGTCGTGGCTTACTGGGAAAGATTCAGCATGTCTGACCTGGCATCTCCATGGTGGCTCTCTGTCTCCCTCCTTCCCAGCATTCAGTTCTGTCTTCTCCGCCTACCAAGCAGTTTCTTTATTGATTAACCAATGAAAGCAACACATAAACAGACCTCTTACACCATTTCCCCTTTTCTGTTTAAAAAGGAAAGGAAGGTTTTAACTTTAACATAGTAAAATTACATATAACAAAACAGTTATGTAACATGAGGCCTGGTTGTTGGGGTTTCTGTCCTGCCCAGTTCCCACAGCCTGTAAGCCCCAAAGAAATCACACAGAGGACTATATTAATGATAAACTGCTTGGCCCATTAGCTCAGGCTTCATAGTAGCTCTTATAATGTCCATTAGCCCATTATTCTTATCTATGTTAGCCACATGGCTCGGTACCTTTTTCAGCAGGGTAGGTCACATCTTGCTTCTTCTGTGGTCTGGGCAGGACTGGGGAAAGAGCTTCCTTCTTCCCAGAATACTCCTGTTCTCATTGCCCGCTTCCTGTTTTAAAGAAGGGGCTTCCTGTCTGGTTGTCCTGCCTATACTTTCTGTCTGGCTACTGGCCAATCAGCGTTTATTTAAAACATAATTGACAGAATATAACAATTCTCCCGTACCGCTTGTCAGTTATTAATGGCTCTTTGTTAAGGTTTAGTTCCCAAAAACTGTCCAATGGTTTCAGAATCTACGTCCTTACCCAATCCCAAGATGACAGGACATGAAGTCCCCTGATTAATGCATTTCCCCTTTAAAAGTTCTGCCCTCCCAGGGCTCTCTGCCACACTTTCCATGCCCACCATGCTGGGGTGCTGGACAGGTGTTGGTACAAACTTGAGTTTGAATATTAAAAACCCTCATGTAATTTGCATTGGAAATCCAACTCCGTGAATTCATTTGGGGACCAGAAACCTGGGCATAACACTGAGATTAAAGGTGTGTGTCACCACTGCTTGGTCTGTAAGGCTGACCAGTGGGGCTGTTTTACTCTCTGACCTTCAGGCATGCTTTATTTATTAAAATACAAACGAAATATCATTACAGACAGCTGTTTCTGTCATTTCTCACCTTTTTTTGGAAGTCACTTGCTTCTAATTCCTGCTCACTCATGTAATATTTTATTCTTGGGTCTCTGATGGAATTGAAAACTTTATAGTTATAGTTTTCCTTGTTACCATTCAGAAAAGAAATTCAGTAAAGAAATGCAAATGTATTATTGAAAGACATAAAAAGGTAGTTTTGGTATTGCAAATTAGAATAGAAAGTGAATTAGGTACAACCTTTTGGATTTACCAAAAAAGGAATAGATATGGAGTATTTTCTCTGAATTTGTCAATTGTTAATGGACTAGACATTGTTGATATATTTATTGCCTATATATACTATATATAATTAATGTACTTATTGTATATAGTTTTTCATATATATATAATAACCTTATTTTTAAGTTTTTAGACAAAAAAGGGGAAGTGTGATATCTTGTTTGTGCAAATAAAGCTTGCCTGAAGATCAGAGGGTGAAGCTAGCCACTAGCTAACCATAGAGGTTTGGAGGTCTGTACAGACAGACAGGAGGTGATATGACTGGGCAGAGAGAGGAAGTGATAAGGTGGGAGGAGACAGGAACTCAGTCTCTTTTCAATTGGGAAGTGGAGAGGTAACCTGGCTGGCAGCTCCTTGGTCTCTCTGATCTTTCAGAATTTTCCCCAGTATCTGACTCCAGGCTTTCATTATTAGAACTCATGCTACAACCTTGACTTTCAGGTGAAGTTATGAGAAGCATGGCTCCATCCAGCCTCAGGCCCCTGTTCTGCTCCCCCAAAAGCCCCCCCCCCACCACTGCCCCGCATAGCAGCTATGTGGTTTGTTTCAGCCTTGAGGCTGTGACCTTTTCCCTCTTCCCATGTGGACTGTCACCCCCACCTCATCCTCTTCCCATGTGGACTGTCCCCCCCACCTCATCCTCTTCCCATGTGGACTGTCCCCCCCACCTCATCCTCTTCCCATGTGGACCGTCCTCCCCCCATCTCGTCCTCTTCCATGGGACTTCCATCCCGCCTGCTCCCCACCCCTGCCATCCTCCCATCTGCATCAGCAACAGCAGCTGTTCCTCTCCTATCTTCCAGGACATTCCTAAAGACACGTTCTCCCTCTGCCAAAGACTCCATATGTAAAACTGGAGAGCAACTCCTTAAGCGCCAGAGACTTCTGGTTTTAATTTTTAAATACTGAATGAACAATCCATGAATTTTCTATTTATTTCTTCTTAAACAAATTAAACAAGCAGTCTTTTTTACACAGCTTCCCTCCTGTTCCTTAATCCAAGTTCTCCAAACCACTTTCTAAAACCTGCATTCTCTCACAGAACATAAGCCTCGTGGAATCTACCCAAAATAATGGAGACAACAGGTGCCATTTTGCTCAAAAGATATGAAACATTTCTGTGAAATCCAACACAACTCTTTCGAGACCGCCAATACCGCCCCATTTCTCCATATGCCCACTAGAGGGCAGCCGCGTCCTCCATTTTTCTTTCTGGGACTTTGGCTCTGTAGGGAAAGAAACTGCGGTCCTCTGCCTCATTCTCCCTTGGGATACTCTGTAATGTTATAAAACAATCATCATAAAAAGAGGAATCTCCTGACCGCAGACCCAGCCCTGTGCCTTGCTAAAAATTGCTTTTGACAGTAAGCACATTATCAAACACATTATGACAAAATGAATATATTTTGTAAATTGCAATAGCAATAAGGTTAGTGAGAAATAAAATACTATCCCACTTAATGTTTACACTTGACAAAATTTGCAAAGAGGCCTTAATGAGCTTAAATACTCTAAGTCTGAGCTTTTTTTTTTATTTCAGAGACAAAAGAACTTGCCAAAGCAGCACATGGAAAAGAGAAAGTTTCTCCTGGTTGTATTGCCCCTCAGCAGGACTTTTAATCTTCCTCATTTACTAATGAATTTCTTGGATTTTGAAATACAGCCTTTTGTTTTGTTTTTTTCAAGACAGGGTTTCTCTGTAGCTTTGGAGCCTGTCTTGGAACTAGCTCTTGTAGACCAAGCTGGCCTCAAACTCACAGAGATCTGCCCACCTCTGCCTCCCGAGTGCTGGGATTAAAGGCGTGCGCCACCACCACCTAGCAAAATACAGCCTTCTTAAAGGTTAAGGACTGCCCGTGAAATATCTAGGTTATATCTGGAAGCCACACTGAGGTAAATCACGTTTGATTCTTCCGCAGATGGACTTAAAGAGTGTGGAAGTTTCGGGAACTAGAAATGTTGATTCTACTGTTGTTTTGAGCAAAGTCCCACCAGTTTTTCTTCCTATGTATTGCTCAACACCACTGAGGTATATAAATGCATGCCAGTCCCCAGTGGAAACAGAACTGATTTTATCTAAATGTCTGTTCCCCTGGAATTGAAAACTGTGTCTTGTGAAGTTCTGGGGGCTCCTGATGGTTGAAGTGATTAGAAGATTAGATGGTGGTATCAACAAGAATGTGAGCATGTGACCACCTCCATTTGATAATGTCTAGTTAAATACAGGTCGAATGGTGTGCTCATTAGGCAGTATATGGAATAATAGTTTTTTATATTACCTTTTATTACATTCATTTATCCTCTCTCTGTCTCTCTCTCTCTGTCTCTCTTTCTCTCTCTCTCTGTTCAGAGGAAAACTTGCCAGAGTTGGATCTCCCCTTCCACTGTACAGGCCCCAGAGATCAAATTCGAGTCATTAGGCTTGGCAGAAACCATCCTCATCCAGAGCCGGTCCAAGAATTCAGTTTTTTCCCCACTGAAGAAAATGATCACCTGGTTAACTTGGGAAAACTAGAATCAGACTTTGCAACAAAAAGTTAAGCCTAGAAGCCACTGTCATATAAAGAAGCCAGCCTGTTTCTTCAACTCGTCCTGGCCAGCAATTCTTTTGATGTCAGAGCCTGTAGGTTAAACCGATGTACTTATGTCAAAGAAAACAAGAGGCTGGAGAGGCAACACTGCATACCCATGCATGGTGGCACTTGCTTAGGAAAGTCAGGACATGCACATATAAGTACCAATGACGCTGGTGACAACCCATCCTCAGTGGCGAGATCGCAGTGAGGCAGAGGCTACGGGGGATGGTCTTTAGGGCCCATTGTTCAGGTCTTAGCATCTCACTCACTGGGTCTCCTACATATAAATGACAACACTGTTGTCCTGTTGAAGAGAGGGACATGGAAAAGACACAAAAGCAGCTGTGTTTTTGTTGTTATATTTCATAAAGGAAAATTCAGCAACTACTCATCATTGCTGTGGTAGTTTGGAAAGGCCCCTGCTACCAAGCCTGAGGACCTGAGTTCAGTCCCCAGGGCCTCCATGGTGGAAGATGACTTCTACATGTACCCTGGCTGCCCCACCCAAACACATAAGTAAAGGGATATATTCCCAGGATGGGTCAATCTGCTTGTCTTAACTGTTGCTGTCTAGTTAAACAAGGTCTTGGGTATCTGGGTCTGTGTCCATTGCTTTCCCAGTTGGCCTAAGCAACCTTCTCGGGTCTGGGCTGTGACGGCGTGGGAGCTTGCTCTCCTGGGTGAGAATACCCCGTGATGTCTGCTAACACAGCTTCAAGAGAGAGGGTTTTCATTGCTTCCTTTCCCAGGCTGTCTCCGAGCTGATGCAAATCTCAAGACTGTTTAGGGACATCACTGAATTAAGCGGGGCAAGTCTAGCCAGTTCTAACTTGTTTACCTTGCTGATTTCCTTCCTAGAGTTGTTGAGGGTTTCTGTTTGCTTTTTAAGTAGATAGTTCCTATGTGAAAGACACTAAGTACATGCTCCTTTAGAAAGGGAATTTTAGACTTTAGCTTCGAAGATTGACTTTTATTTATGCGAAGTGTGTGTTTGTGCACGTGTGTGCCAGTGCCTGTTGCGAGCAGGAGAGGATGAGGTCTGATCCCCTGGAGCTAGAGTCCCAGGCCTTTGAGAGCCACACGCTGTGTGTGCTGGGAACTGAACTCTTACCTTCTGCAAGATCTGCCAGTCCTTAATCATGAAGCCAGCTCTCCAGCCCTGGAACTTCAGTTTTTCATTTTCATAAACTTAATCCTTGTTGCTGGTTTACGGTGTTTATATGAGAATAACACCAAGAAACTGACATTTTACACAGCAGTATGGACATCGTTTCTTTCTATAATAGAGCACCAGGAAGTGTAGAGGCAAACGCCTGCTCTTGGTGGCTTACGGGGGAAATACAAAAGAGGAAGTTTTCATTCCTGCTTAACAAACGTACAGTGTGGTGACACATCCCCAAATATCCACTCACAAAAGTGAGTTTGGATCCAAAATTGTGAGACAGTCTGTCCTTCTCTCCTGACTGTATTTGCAGAATGATTCAATGACTGAGAAAATTCCTATTCCTCATCCCACTTCATCCCTGGCAGCCTTCCCTTTTAAACTTTAAAAATAAATGAAGAGGAAGTCAAAATGGAGTTCTTGTCCAAGGATGTCCAGCTGCCCACAGGCCTCACCAACAGAGACTGGGCCTGTCTGCTATTGACTGGAGTAGTGACCATGCATGTGCTCTGTGCACAGCTCTCTCCTGATGCTAATGGATGGACTAAGTTCATCAAACGAGAGGCAGGAAGAGAGGTTTGTTGACCAGCATCTGCTGCTACCTCATGTGGGACCCTTAACACACTTTCCCTTTCTGGTTCTCCATATCATGGTTTGTAACAGGCAAGTTTAGTCTGACTGGCATCCTGCTTTTTTTTGTGGTTTTAAAAATCCTGACCTGAAATATTTATTCCCTGGTCTGCTTGTCCCCAGCCCACAGACAGTCTAAGCCTCCTCCTAATAGTGTCTCTCCTACTGGCTGAGTTGGGCTGACGGCTCCTCAATTTCAGAGAATCAGTGAAGGTCAGGAACTGGTCCAGTGGCAGGAAGGAGATGAGGAAGGAGTGTGGTAGGGCTCTTACTCACCTTTTACCAGTTTCAAGAAGCATTCTTTCGCTGCTGTGTTGTAACTTGGAGACAGAGAAGTGCCTTCTGGAGAGGCTATTCCAAGCCACCAGGAGACTTTCCTCCCCACAAAGGCCAGAGTGTGTGCTGAAAGAGGCTCACTTTAGGCATCCAGTCCACAAGGCAGGGTCTTCTTTGGGGACTCAGGCACAAGTACAGTCTAGTATTTTGAAAAGTTCACGTTTACAGTTTGAGCTTAGGGATGAGCCCTTGTCTCCATGCTAAGTGAGCAGGACTCTCTGCTTACAGACTGACTGGCTTGCAGTATCTTCTCTGTGAGAAAAACCAAACAAGACATCCTGTTACCATCCAGAGCCCAGAGAGCATCAACTCTGGTCAAGAGCAGAGGAGTGCTGTATAGCTGCCTTGTTAGGCTTACCGCACAGATTAAAGCAAGCATTACTGGACTAAGGAAAAGGCTGTAGAAATACATAAATGATCAGATGTGCATGATTTGCATCTTTCAAGATGGCCTACATTTGTAAATATCTCCACACTGTGATAAAGCAACTATCTGACCACCTGGTGTGTACAATCCAGAGACTGACAGTTGATGCCTGTCCTTGGGGCATCGACTCAGCTCTGTTCCTACTGCTTGGCACGACTCACTTGGACTACTGCCTGTCCCCTCATTCAGTCATCCATTTAGAATCAGCCCTATAACCCATCTCTGTATCTTGACTCGAGGCTGTGGCCCAGGTGCCACTCTGCAACCCTTGGAAACTCTGTGCACCTCTAGATCTACAGCTGGTTCCTTACTATCTTAGCTAACCAACTGCAGTCACTCTCTCCGTTGCCTCTTTGATCTCTTAAACTTCACTGTGACATCTTCAAACCTTTTACAGTCATGCCAGAACCTGGATGGATGGATGGATGGATGGATGGATGGATGGATGGATGGATGGATGGATGGATGGAT